>JAWNNQ010001311.1:0-113932 GCA_035044765.1 Leucophenga montana
GGTGCTGTTACAACAACAACAACAATAAGAAGACATATGACGTATAGCCGCACCACACCGCGCGCTAGATAACACTAATACGCAAACACACACACACATAACTATAGCTTTCACAAGCCAATGCTTCACACACAAGCCGCCTTCAGGCGGAACGTGAGGGGCATGGCTCTTTCGTATTTAGCGGCGTTCATAGACGTTATCACGTCAAAAACGAATCGCGAGGAGTTGCCACCTAACCGAAGTAAAATTGTCGCAAATTGTTTCGTTAAATGCACAATAAATACGCTATTGCTTAAGGTTGCCATAATTGCGATTAATTATAAATTATTTATTAATTATTTTTAGCTTTGTTTTAACGCAAATAGCACCATGCTATCTACTTAAATAATAAATTCGAAATTTTTTTAAAAAGTGGCAACAGTGAAATCAAATCGCTGTGCATGGAAAATTCAACTAGTGATTTGATGGTGTAGTAAAATGGTAATTTATGAAATTATTAATTGTTTAGATGCAAATTAATCAGAAATTGTACACCATATATGCAACGAGAGCCCTTTTTATGTACAAAATGTATTTTAGAGGTGTATTTAGTCAAATCGCTAGCTCAATCACAGGCGAATTGTAAATCGCTAGAAAATGAGAAAATGAGTGTCATGGTGAATTGAAATTGAAGCGAAATCGATTCCTGTGGCACCCCTGTATAAAAATCAAATCGCTCGAAGTACAGTGGCTTGGTGAAATTTTTTCAGCGATTTGGCAAATCACTGGTAGCCAAATCGCTAGCGATTTCTGTGGCACCCACCATTTAGTTATTTTTACTATGTCAACAATTGTTTGGCGCGGATGGAAGACATTTGGTGCGTATGTAATGGGCTTCCGTAGAAGTAGGAACCATTGAAACATACGTAAAAGTCACCCGGAGAAATTCACTGGATAAATGGGTGCTGCCATGCCCCCCATATGAGAAAAACCACAACTCAAAACACCTCGTTATAATAAATATATATGTGTTTGACCTGGGTCAAGGCCATTTTTAGATTGAGGAATATTTTAATAACTTCTTGTTACACAGAAAAACGTTTATCCGCAGATATACATATGTGTTTCGAACACAGCTATGAAATCCTCATTATTTCGTGCTACTCAGAAAAGCGCGCTATGTATCATATGAATTTCTATATAACTCTTTCACCTTTCCGAGCATGCTATATCGCGGTAAATAGCTGTCAAACACAAACTTAAAGATGCAGATTGTTCAAAATTTGTCAGAAATCCCATTACAGATTGTACTTGAAACTAAACATACTTGTTTCAAAATTATATGCCATCTCTTAGATTTTGAAAGAAGTTTACAGCCTCATACATAGTTTTTAGTTCAGAAACCATCTGTAAAAATTAATGGACAAGTGTGCCAACAAAGTGAAATGCATCTTCCACCAATTGCAAGTTTCAAAACGTATAATTTTTTTAATTTTCAACTTTAAACGGACTGTTATTGAGCATCTTGCTCGAAAAGCCGTTTATGAAAACCTCAATGAGCCATTTCTATGAAATGTATTAATGCTTGCGATTTGCCATTGTCATTGTTCCAAAATAGATTCCTTCACATTTTTCCAGAAGTTCACGATATGAAAAACCATGATGTCTGTAGCAAAAAATTTTAAACTTTCTAAACATTCTGACCTATTAACCAGCAGTTGATTATCTATTCTTTTTACATAAGGCTGCAATCAGGCATCTCAATCAACATCGAAATGTACATAAAGGGTGTCTCAGGATTTACGCCGGATTTTGATTTGAATAAAACACCTTGTAAATGGTCGCCTTGGCTTTGCTGGCATATACGCGCTCATTTCGTGAAATTTTTCATAACCTTATCTTTATTATTATGGTTGTTTGTGAGTTTTCTCAGTATTGAGCAATTCAACACATAACATTTAGTTCCAGCACTTCTTTAGACTGTCCGGCTCAAAAACGGCAATTGTATCAGTGATAGAATGAGTGTCACATAAAAAAAAAAAAAAAAAATGTAGAATGGCAAAGCGTCAAAATGAATTAATATATTGTATATTGAAATATGAGTCGAATTTCATTTAAAAACGTGTTTTATTTAGCTTTTTAGTTTCATAATTATTCTTGAAAATTGGACAATTGATGAACTGATTTTCTCAGCGGAGGTGTCGCTGCGTTTGTGTGCTTCATTTAGGATTGTTCGAAACTTCATTCGTCCACTTCTCATTTATGTCGCTTTAAACACACTTTAACGTTTATCTCATGGTAGAATAATATGTAAGATATTAAGCGTTGGTATTCAGCATAGCTTTTGTTCCTTTTTTGTTTCTTTCGGTTCCTTTGTTTTTAGTTGGTAGAATAAAGAAAAATACTCTCTATCTCTGTCGCTCTCTAAGGGCGATTGACATTGTAGGGCATGTAGGTCGTCGTAATTAGGCTCGAAACTGTTTGTGTTTTTGATAGTGTTTTTGTTGGTAAAATCTTAAAAGAGGAGAAATCCATTAATATTTAAAACAATAGAGCTAAAGAGTGGATTGACGAAAAAAAAAAACTAACAAAATATCTTTTATAGCTGTACATTGATTAATTGCATAACTGCACGTTAATTATTGCAAATAAATAACTCAAAGGAGGTGTAAATCTATATATAAAAAGCCTGCCTTACACACAACTTATTCAATGGATTTATTTTTGCTGGATAGATTATAAAAAAAGTCGGTAGAATATTTTGAACGTTAAAGGCTCTAACCATTTTTACATATAAATCGCATGCTATAATTTGCAAGCAGTTTCTGCAGTTACAGAGTTAAAAACAGCAACTTTATGCTTTCAAATTAATCGGGGTGTCGCTGAAAACGCTTTCGACTCAAAGTTTTGTGAATGACATTTGGAGATTTGGTGCAGGGCCGGTCATCCATAGCACACGCCTGTCCAAAGTCAAAGTCATCCAGACACACCGTCGTTTTTTGTCTATTTTGAATGAAAACGAAGCGACTGTCCATAAGAATTAAGCATATATCAAGCTGGTATTAACTTTAATAATAAAGTTTTTCATACAAAAAGTCAAAAGTGGTAGAGTGGTTTGTATAGGCGTTACAAAAGTCGGGGGATGTCACCCATTGTTAAGCGTCTATCCATAAGAATCCACCACGTCGATTTTTGCGTATGGAATACATCTGTTGGAATAACGAAGAATGGTGGAATAAAAAATATTCGTTGCCAATTCAATATCAGACCAATCGATACTGAAAAATATTTGATTTAACTTGACATTGACAGTTTTTCTAAAATACAGAACGACAAATACAGTCAAGTTGAGAGAGTACTTCAAAGGTTGGATGGTGATTATGTTCAGATATTGGGATCCTATTGAAAAAATACATCAAAACCAGAATCAGCTAAAACAAGATGCGAACACTGTTGCATGGACAATTCAAAAAGATTATAAAGAGGTCATTCTTTATACAATAGCTGGAATCAGCATATAGGAATCAACCATATTGGACCATCTTCTCTTTAGGTAGATTGAAATCACATAAAAGAATAAGATGATCTTTTCCGTGTAAAACAGTGGAGATGTATTAAATCGCAGCTCTATGCTGACAGTATATGCTCATCTTCGAGGAAGAAGGAGTGTATGAGCAAGGAATATATATGTTGAGACCATGAAAAGATGTTTTAACACATATAAATTCAATGTCATGATGGAAAATACTAATTTCCTCAGTCAACAGAGACGATTTGACTGAGAACACCACCGCCAGAGCGATTGGCACGATATTTTCTATATGGATCAAAATTATCGCTAAAGAGCTTTGTATTGAGGGTTTGTGGTTGAAGTCAAGTTTCAGTAAAGACAATAATGTCAACAGTAAAAGTAAAACTATTAAGATAAACTTTCTTTCTTTCTTCTTCATTTTCTCACATTATGATACTGGATTAGGAATGTAGAACATAGCTTTTAGCACAGAATGTGAAACAGAGGACAATTCAAAAGCAATCTGTACAAGGGAACTTTTATTTTTATTAACGTACTCATGCACAACCATACCATTAGGCCAAGAATAAGGTTAAAGATTTGTGTCGAAAATGGATACATAAACAATTATCTTAAAAGTGGAAATAGAACGCGAGAGAAGTTAAATTTAGAAACTGAGTCGAACTTTAGAACTTGAGTCGTTTCAGAAGACAAGAAATAAACACAGATTTGCGCGGGGCAGTAACAGTCAGACTATTTGCTTTGGAAGTAGGTTGATTTTGTATAGAAGATAGGCCAGCAAAAAGGCTAATCACAGTTTCTGCAACAGAATCAGTTGGCAAGGAACAATTATGTGGAACGACAGAGCAGTCTTAAACTACTACCAGAGAGTTGGTAGTAGATCCACGTTCTTACGTTTAGGAGTAGTATTAAGACTATAGTTGCTGAAATTCACAACTTTATTTAAGACAACGGTTAAGTTGAAACCAGATATAGTCTGATTCATAAACCTGATAATCTCAGTATCTTTTGATCTATAGTAGAGACAAGTCCAACTTAGACCTTTTCATTAATGGTGTCAAGTACACGCCCGTTAATACCAGCATAATACAAGTGCGCAACATTATCACATAACCAACATGCGAGGTACTGCTCAGTTCAAACCTTGTTTTTATGTTGAAAGCGACGATCTGAATGCCAAATTAATATTATTTTATTAAACGGTCACAGAAATCTCTTTTAGACCGTTTGAAATCACTAGTCTTTTGTTAGGCGAAATTGTTAATTGCATATGTAAACTAATCAAGTTTATGTGCAAGTTGAATTTATTTTCTTCATAACTGTGTCTTAGGATTTAAACATTTAGCACATTTTTTATTTAATTTAAATTTATAAAAATGTGTATTTATTTGCTGAAAACCGATACTGGGGAAATCTCACATAAATCTCTTTCACCCCAATTCCGACCCAAATCAAATTCCGTAGGTGTCACAGATATTTCTTTTAGACAGGGGAAATTATTGATTGCATATATAAAAACTCATCAATTCATAAGGTAAATCTTTTGTGCAAGTTTAATGTATTTTCTTCGTAACTGTATCTTAGGATTTGAACATCTAGCACATTTTATTAATTAATTTAAATTTATAAAAATGTGTATTTATTTGCTGAAAACCGAATAGGTCGGTTTACGCAACAATAACAATTTATAGTAAAAATATTTTATAACATCAGAGTTGCCAATACAAAATTAATTTTTTCTTGCAACATAAATCATAATTTAGTTTTGGATATTTTCGAAAATAAATATATTAATAAAATAAGTAATTCCGACACATCACACCAAATATAGGACTTCACAATGTTCTCCAAGTAAGTCTGAAAAAAATTTAATTTACTTAGTCTGTAATCTATTTTTTGTATCTGCGACACCACAGAATAAGAATAATTAATGATAAAAAGGATGTAACACAATAAAATGGAAGTTTATGAATTGAAAGTTAAAATAAAATTAGAGCACAGAATTGAGTATTTCGCTCGCAATACTCAATTCCAGCAAACTAAAAAGTAAAACTCCTAGTATTTTGGTATGTTTATCCGTTTACGGTGAAAGCGAAACAAAAGAATAGAAAAAAAGACGCTTGGAGTAGTTAATAAACACTAAGTAAACAATATTTAAAATTAAACACTGAAAAATGGCACTATAAACTCAATCTCTATAGTTTACACTGTAAAAATATTTGTTACAGTGTGTATAGAGTTTGTTCAACTGTCGAAGTGTATATGCCATAGTGTACGAATCATCAAAAACCCCATATAAGAGAAGTGTTAAAAAAGAAGTTGCGACCTTCTGGCAAGAACTCACGATGCATCACGACATTGTAATCGAAGAAAACACTTTCATTAGAATGATTGGGCATTGGTTTCGACGTCAAAAATATATCCATGTTTCGTCACCAGTTATTACCCTTTTGAGCAAATCTGGATCTCCGTTGACGTCATTCAACAGCTCCTGAGTGATGCTCATGCGACGGTGCTTTTGGTCAAAATTTAGCAACTTCGGATAAAACTTCGTTGCAACACATTTCATGACCTAAATATTCGAAACAATTACATGGTAGTTACAGCCAACCGATACGTTGTCATCCTCAGCAACTTTTGAACGTCTTGCAATAACAATTTTCTTCACTGCTTCAACGTTTTCATCGGTTGTTGGCGTGTTGGTGCGTGCAGGGTGGGCATCGTCATTAACAAATCAAGGCCTACAACGAAAATTATGAAGTATGTATTAAAGTATACAGTATAAAATACTAATCGAGCACCTGGACCATAGCTCCGTACCCGTACTCTTAGATGAGGATCGTGACACAGCTCCTTTTTCTACTGATAATATTTTTCTCTGTGCAATTCACATGACTTAAATATCAACCTCTTTTCGTGAGGTACCTTGGCTTCCATACTGGCACGTCCAATAAGCTCGATCCATACCTTCCGACGATCAGAACATGATCCATTTGATTATGTGTGCTTTGACTGGGACTATAACCAAGTAGTCTTATGTGTGGAAATGTGACTACCGTGTATCGACCTGCGACAAACTTCATTAGCCTCTTACCATTGCTGAAGGTAACGTCTTAAGGGCTAAATTTTCTGATTGAAGATTCCATTTTTCCCAATTTCGGCGTTGAAATCGCCTAGCAGGATTTGAGCGGTCGAAGAGACTCATGTTTGGTTACGTCGTCTTTTTCTTCTGTCTGGGAGTGTGCAGAAATTAGGCTAATACTAAAGTACTTAGTATTGATACGTATTGCGGTCATTCGCTCAACAGGTATGAAACTGGAGACGAGACCGTATAGTAATCTCCTCCCGTTATCTCCATGCAAAATATATTATCAATTAAATTCCCTTTCCTACCTTGCCCTGATAATACTCCCAGTTGCATACTTAAACAATGTTCTAGCTCCATTTGTTTTCCTTTATCAATTCTTTTCAATCTATCCAGATAGTTACATGATGATAGATATCGTTGATTTTACTCTCAACTTACAATAATTAAATAAAATTATCAATTTATAAATTATGCTAATTGTACTTACTTTTGCTTTATTATTCAGCTGATAATCGACTAAATTTCAGTGTTGTAAATCACTTTTTGCTACAATTTTAGTGTTTTTAATCAAAAACACAGAGTTGTATTCAGAAATTGTTTCGCAACATTTATAGTTGCACGCAACTTCTACCAGAAATTCAAATGTAACTGAAATATTTTACTATGAAATGTTGCGTTTTGTTGCCTGCAACTACAAGTTGTTGCAAGTTGTGTAATTGTTGAGTGTATGTAAACGAGGCATAAGCGACTGTTTTATATACGTAGTTGCAATTTTAAATAAATAAATAAACTAACCATGAAGCCGCATTTAAATTCGTGGTTCCTCGCATTTCAACTATTGTAGACTATTTGGCCCTCGGTGCCATTTACATTTGTATAAAATCTCATCGATATGCCTCAACTACAGAGGTCGGCGCTTGAAGTGTTGTCAATTAAAAATACTTTGATTTTGTCTAGTTTTTATTTATTTAAAAACCTCACTATGTCGTAAAAATATTTCAAATTTTCAGAAAAATATGTTATTATTCGATGTAGCCACGGAGGCTCTCCGTGAATATAAAGGCTTCAGACTCTGCACGAATGTGGTACGATGGTATTCTGTCTTATTCTCAGCGAAGAATAATTTTTGAGGCGTTGATCGTCTCATATTATTTAGTTGATACTTTGGCTTCCAGAGTGCACCATATGGAAAAATCCATTGGGTTTAAGTCTGAGGAATATGGTGGCCATTGTTGTGTATCCTTTAAAAGACGTTGTGGTTCTCTAGCTTTATGGGACAATGCCGAGTCTTGTTAAAACATCCAATAGTTTCTGCCAAATTGTTAACGTGCCCAAGGTAACACAGCATCGTTTAAAATATTTTCACTGATACAGGCGCCTGCTTTCGATTTAGAATTTAACCATGCAAGATCGTTTTAGTTGTTTACATATTGCAGAACTGTACATATTTTTCATCAGAAAACACCATATTTTCAAGATCGGCACTAACGTGCATTTTTACCACCTTTGTTCTTACTAGGCGAACTGCCTTTTGTGGAGGTGGGCACTATTTGTATATTGTAGGGCTTCAATCGTAGTTCATAATTTGTTTGCCAATTAAACTGCGCTTTGCAGTGGACTACGTTGAATTCTGGCCTTCACCTTTCTATCCATTTCTGGCGATGTTGCTGTTTTTGTATATCCACTTCCATGGCGTTTTTTGATGGTACCAGTATATTTGATGCTACCAGTATTATTGTGAACAAACATTTTGATCACACGTAAATGCCGTAGCTCATCAACGTAAAACGATATGCTTCAGTAGGCTTGTAAACACCATAACAGACAGATTCTTGACAAAACAAGAACGCCTTTTTAGCCGTTTGATTGATACAGCAGCGTGAAGTTGGTCACACTTGGAGCGCAATCCTCTGTAGTTACTAATGTATGACGATTTTGCCTTTTCTCTTATAATTAATTAATTAATTACAAACCAACAAAATTATTATGAATATCCATCGTCCGAAACGAAAGTTATTGTTGTATGTACATACAAAAATCCCATAGAAAAAAGCATTTTCATTTTCTTCCAAATTTTCCGGGTTACGTTTTTTTTCTCCTGAAAACCACATTCGTTTGCATTTACTCGAAGGTAAGACAAAAAACATTATTTAAAACCAATCAAGGAATTTGATATATAAAGATGCCACATGATACTTTTTTATTACATTTCCCGTATTGCGGTGGTGTCGTGGAAATCAACTAGTTGGGTAGTTCCACCTTCCCTATAGGGGATCCAGACATTCCAGGTGCATACCCGTAAATTGTGATCATTAAATAGTTTTTGGGGATTATATTCAAGGCTTCCTAAGTATCTTTACTTACTTAAATGGCACTTCAAACGACTATCGGTCGATTGAAAGTGCACCATTCGCTATAACTTTTTGTGCGCTTGCGCCAGTCGCTTCTTGAGGACATCCTAGACCTGGTCATGCCATCATAAACTCGGACGCTGTCCACCAATTAAGTTCAGGTTTCCGTCGTAAACCTTTAGTGCTGGAGATTCGGATTCATCCTGATGAGATGACCAGCCGTGTGCATAGTGCACCTGCAATAATTTTATGCGCGGAACTCTGTCAACCTCATCATATAGATCGAGGTTCATATGGGTTAAAAGCTCGGCTAAAACATAGTTTGAGTCGTAGACGTTGTGAGTGTAGTGCACAATATAATATAGTTTAAAATATATACTTTTGAACGATTCTAGATTGGTTTATTCGATTGATGGCATCAGGTGTTCACCAATCGTATTTATTTAGGATTTATATTTCTACAAGCTGAATGATGCATTTGACATAGCCCAGCGCATAAAATTCCAGCGACTGCACTGGGCTGGTCATCTCATCCGAACGAACCTCTGAAGCGACAGCACTAAAAGTTTACGACGGAACCCTGAAATTAATTGGTGGACAGCGTCAGAATGGACTTACGATGCCATGAAGAAGCTTCGTATTGCCAGCGACTGACGCCATCGCTCATAAAAGTTATATATAAATTAAGCGCTTTTTTACCTGCGGCCATTACCGATATACGGTTTTAGTGCCATTTGAGGCAGTAAGTGAAGATACATAGAAAAATCGGATACAATCCCCGCAATCTATTTAAGGAATTTACGGATATGCACCTGGAATATCCGAACCCTTTATAGCGAAGGTACAACTACCCAGTTGGTTTATTTCGTCTACAAATACATGGCTGACATCTTTGCAATGCAGGAATTGTAATATAAAATAAGTATCATGGTCATGCAAGTATAGTTGTCATGCAAGGTGGCACGATTTGAATACGGTTTCATGGTTAGATGAAAACTACACGGCCTCGTGTCAAGTTGCATATATGTTGAGCACCTGCCCGTGATACTTTTCAAGTTCAAATTCTGTAGCATTAGCCTAATTTCTGCATACACCCCGATGGAAGATAAACGACGATGTGGCTAAACATGAGTCTCTACGGTTTGATCGCCAAAATTGGAAATAATGGAATCTTCGGCCCAATGTACAATTGTGCATTCACGACGCTACATTCAGCCATAAAAAGATACTAATGGACCGCCGCAGGTCGGAACATGCTTACATTTCCACATCGTAACATAATGATACTTCGTTAAGTCCCAATCAAAGCACACATAATCAAATGGATCATTTTATGATCTACGGAAGGCATGCATCAAGCGTGATGGACGTACAAAGGATTAAAAATCCCAAAATCGACAAGGATCGCTAACTTGTCGTAGCCAAGCAAGGCCCTAAGCTCAGCATGGTGTACCACACACGTCCGAATATTCAACGAAAACAAAACGGCAAGCTATGGCAAATGAACGCTGAAGCTTCTTTAGCCAGACTCTCTCAACTGTTCCTGAAATCTTCTACGGCTTCAGAAGATAGATGTGAGCAGTAAAGACATATCTCTCACCCCATGGATTCAACTGCCAAGGAGATTACTGGTTACACCAGATCTTTGAAGTACTCTTGGTATGGCGAGTACTGCAAAAAAAGATTCCGCCTACTTAAGAACTCAGCACTCGGGAGCAAAGCGATCTGTTAGAGAGCGGTATCGAGAGAAACAGAGAGAGGAGAAACGCCTTTTCAGATGCAAAAAAATGTGCAAGTGTTATATAATAGAAGTTAAGTACAAAAATATTAGCAAAAAGTTAAGCATTTGATGAAGTTTTAACTCCAATGTTCTTTTCGTTATGACTAAAATGGAAGGCTGGTTACAGATGATCAGAAATGACAGGGAATAGGAGAGGTGTAACATATAAAAAATAAAATACATCTATACCTTTGATTGGAATACTTTTTCAATTACACTTTGAATTTCCTTTGGGGAGGTTTTTTGTCAAACCAAGCATGAAATAAGGAATGCAAGAAATACATAGAACAACCGGTCCAGAAAATCTTTACGTTTAAATACTAATACTGCTTTGAAAACAAAAAACTGCGATACCGTCAAATCCTTGTTGATTAGAAAAAAATATTTAGACACTCCTTTTCCCTCTTAAGATAATTAGTATTAAACAAATATGCCAAAGCCACTTTGAGTGGTAGCCCTCATACAAACCTGGCCCCCATTTTTAAGTTTTTGTATGCAAATTTATATATAAAAAAAGAAAACTGAACTTCTTGACTATAATTTTGCAAAGTCACTAAAACATTTAAAACACTAATTCAACTTTAGTATACAACAAATTACCCAAAATTTGATAAAAAGAACAAAAGCTGACAAGATTTACTTACTTTGAAAACTCATCAGAAGAACTCAAGACATATACATACCGAAGCAAAGGAAGACTGACCAAATCGTTAGAAGAGTATTCAAGCGTTAAAAGGAAATAGAAGCTTGTTGGAGCCACAGACGCTATTCAGTCAAATCATCTTTTGGAAGCGTTATCCATAACATATTCAAAAGACCAAAAAAAAAGTAACAAAGGTACACATTACAAAAGCAACTACTTTTGCTACCCCATTGAGACTCCATAAGAGTAAAGATATTCCCATGCCACAAAATGTCGTATCTAAAAAGTTTAGCTCCGCGAAGGCTTTTGGAATTGTACTTTACGCGTCTTCTTATTGCACAATGCCGATATTCTTCCTAGCTACAAAAAATTGGGAGAAGCCAAAAAGAATTCATGACCACTTTTGAAAGACATAACTGAGTATGGGGCGAAAGTAAAACTTCAGGATTTGATGGATCATAGTGTGAAGCGGTCTAGAGAGAGTATGCCTGAATTTAAGGTGGAGCTTTCTCCAGAAAACAACACATTGATCTACAAGTGGTGCTGTGCCGGCTCGCCTTGAAAAAGTGCTTACAAGCAAAAAAGATACTGGTGACAAAGCAATCTCGGATGCAAATATGTTCATGTCATGGTTGTTTCCCTACGTCTAACAAACGACGACTCTGAACATTGGAAGAACCATCGGCCATCATCAATCCATTCTTGTCGTCAGTTAATGTTCAAGACTGTAAAGGAATACTCTGACTGATATTAAAAATCAGATCAAAGAAATGAGACCAACTGTTGATTTAATCAGGGAAGGAAAAACCATTACTGTCAATTATGAGTTTCTTCTTACCATGATTGATGGGATAGTTTTGAATAAGCAGATAAATACTTCAACCTTAAGATTTGCAATTTGTAAAAGGAACCAAAAAGATTTTCAAAATACCGATGATTCAACGAGCGAACGAAACTATGAATAGGAATTTCTCCATTGCACTTTACACTTTGGGTGATGAGGTCGTTTGCAGAAGTGAAAAGTTCTTTGGCCGTTCTCTTGGGATTGGCCAAATTACGATTCTTTTGCAAACAGCATAAGCAGCTCACAAACGTCCGTTAGGACATATCCCCTGGGGAAGTCACGGAATCTCCGTGGTGAGCAAATTGTGAGAAGGGAACTACTCCCCTTAATTAGGGGTTGGTGCGCTGGGTTTGGTTCCCCCGCAAACGATTTGAGCGTGTTGGACGTGCGAACGGTACGAGGTCCTAGCATCGACTCGGACCACTACATTGTCGCAGACGTCCTGACATTAAACGAAAACTAGACGTCCCTAAGCTGCAATCACAATAGACCGCCTTTTCATCCAGACTCTCCCAACTGTTCGGGAAGTCCTCTCCAACATCTAAAGATATAGGTGAGCAGTGGCGACATATCGCTAAGTGCGGTTTTGACCGATAGATGTTTGTAGAGCCACCTAAGTAAGTCACTAAGTAAGTACTGTAAACTTTCACGAGATGGACAAACTTTCTACGAAAAAAACATCCAAGGAAATCCAAAATATCAGGAAGGAACTTATACAGGATATTCTTTGCAACACCTGGACTGAGAGAAGACTGCCTAGTAAGTGCCAGTAGACGTCTCAAATAAAAAAAAATAAAATAAATGCATTTTTTTCAGAAAAATAAAAACTGTGATATATGTAGTTTGAATCTGTTATTCTTGTACAATTTATAAAATCTAAATTTATTATATTTGTATGTTCGAATTTTGAAGCACCCTGTACCCAAAACTCCATGTTTGAGTATTAATTTTAAAGCTTAATTCTCTGTTATATGCAATTTAACAATACTCTACTCACTATGCTTTAACGGCAAATATAAACAAAAATGCAATAAATACAAAATTTGTTACGCAACAGCGGTCGGCCCATAAGGTAAACAATGCTTAAAGCAAGCTGTGGCATATCTTTGTCACCATTTTTATTCTTTTTACCATTTTTATGGGTACCCCAACAAAAATTTCCACTCACTTTAGGTTTTTATGTTTTAAAATTATTTTTCTTTATGCTAATTGCACAACTTGAAACTTCGTCTTGTTTTTTTAGTTCTTTTCACTGTCATTTAGAAAATATCTTCCGGATGGATTATATTTGGTTGTCAATCGTGGTTGTGCTATGTGCGCACATTCTCATATTTTTTATATCCAATTATTTCAAATAATTATTCAGAATAATTTTGACAAAAGCTATGTAATATAACAGGAAATTTAGGGACTATAATTGAAAATTACCCGAAAAAGAAGCCATCGGGAGGAAAACCCCTCAGCATATGGAATGAAACAGGGCAACCTAAACACCGCAACAAAGTGGAGATCGATTATCATCAAATCGAGAAAATAATCAAGAAATTAATAAAACGAGTAATAAACGTAATAAACGAATGATGAACATGAATAACGCATTCAACAAGTTAAAATCATATCATCTAATTCCAGAGTAGCTGAAACGGCCGGATAGTATGAATCACGCCTCAAACAACTAGGATGCACATATCAATTGCAGAAAAGTGATGATATATCCATATATATCTTTTTGTTAGCCGTAGCCACGCAGGCCAGGTATCTGAAACTAACAACAACGAGAATCAAGTCTTACGCAGCTTAAATTGACAATTATGCACACTGCCAATTGACGGCAATATTGGCGAGGTGGGTTGTCGGGTTGTACTATTTGACGCAAATGGATGAAATTCTGTATATACAAGTATGTAAAGTGCACCGAAAAAAAATAAGATCCTCTTAAAAAATGGTCGGTGCCACGCTTCCTTCTGAGAAGAACAAGATATGACATAGCAGCGACGTATATGCAGGAATTCTTGCATATGTAATGCAGAAATCGTTTAAATAAATGGTCAGTACCACGCCACCATATAAGAGAAAACCTATAAGGGCATATAAAAGCACGCCGGGTAAGCTCGGTTTAATAAAATGCACAAGAAATGAAATGAAATGAAATTTTTGAATATTTCCTTTCTAAAACAAACATTAATTGAATTTAAAGCATTAAAAATTAATTGTACATTTTTAAATGATTCTTATGAAAAACTGTAAAAAGCGAATTGAATGGAGACTTTAATCATTCTTTGTGATTCTTGACAAAATAGTTTTTGCTTTAAAAATTCTAAAATAGTTCAAAGTGTGACCTGCTTCGGTTAACTTAACGTAAAATTACGAACAAATTTTAAAATACCATTGTTCGGTTATTTAAGCGATGGCAAAAAGAGAAATAATCGACCATTCTTTGTCACTTAAAAATGAATCGTTCCTTACAGTACTAATTATTACTATGATTTTCTGTGAGCATTATTAATATGATTGCTTGATGTTGTTAGCAAATTATTATTGAAGTTTAGGTTTAGTTTTTGCATAATTTCGCCATCGGAAAATATTTTTTTATCATTGTCTTTCTGGATACAATGTTCTTCAAAATTTTTTGCCTCTTGCTTACCACTCCCTCTTCTCGCTGCACTTGTCGCCAACCTTAATACAGTCGTCCCTCACGACTAAATTGTGCGTTGAATTCTGTGCCAAGATATCAGATATATGGTTTGTTTTCGTTCTATAAAGATTGATGAACCTATACATACAAGTATGTATATTACATAGCTTTCCCGTTATATTACATAGCTTAACAAAACATAAACTAATAGTCAAAAGTAGAGTTTGTCAAAATGATTCTGACCATGATTGTATAATATTATTTGAAATAATTGGACATAGAAAATATGAGAATGTGCACAACCACGATTGACGACCAAATATAAACCATCCGGAAGATATTTTCTAAATGACAGTGAAAACTTTATCAAATTCCGTTGTGTAGTTTGGAAAACATGCAAAGAACTAAAAAAACAAGAAAATTCGTTAATTTTGGTGAAACCATTTACACGAAGTTTCAAGTTGCGTAATTAGCATAAAGAAAAATAATTTTAGTGAGTGGAAATTTTTGTTGGGGTACCCATAAAAATGGTAAAAAGAATAAAAATGGTGACAAAGATGTGCCACAGCTTGCGTTAAGCATTGTTTACCTTATGGGCCGAACGCTGTTGCGTAAAAAATTTTGTATTTATTGCATTTTTGTTTATATTTGCCGTTAAAGCATAGTGAGTAGAGTATTGTTAAATACAATGTTCTGAAAAAAGTAGGTTCCATTAGGAAAATAACCAGTGATGTGCCCACATATAAGAGAAAAATAAAAGCAGGCGTAGCAGCGCACAAAGTTCCATCTCAATTTTAGTTCTGATTTTAAAAAATATAACCTGGCGATGGAAGCCGAGAGAAGAACTAGTGGGTAAAGAAAATTGATCATGTCTGCTAATATGAGCCATAGACAGTACAAACATGGAGAAAAAGAGTACCCGGATAGATAGGATCAGTAACACACGAGATATGAGGTTTGATGAAAGTCTTCATAACATTAGCTTTTGAGATATTATAGTCAAGGTGTTATGTTAAATAGAAATCCTGAAGCAAACTTGACTCCGATATTTAACAATACAGATATTTAACAATACAAATTTAGTGAAAATAATGTAACCGGACCCTCCCGGTTGTTATGACAGTATTAAAGTAATTCCAATACATATTTTTTTGTTTTGTTTCTGTGTAGCAAGTACAAAATATTTGTATACCAAATTTAAGCACAAATATAATTAATGTTACCACCCTTTTATTTTCAGCTCTGATCAACCGGCCTGCTCTAGGGGTATTTCCTGGAAAAGAATGGCCTGCAAAACTGAACTCCGTTTTACAAAATATTGCCCCAAAAGGCTTGAATAAATTAACTACAATGATGTGTGGTTCCTGTTCTAATGAAAATGCATATAAAAGCATATTTATGTGGTACGTTATATAGGTTACATATTATATAGCTTGGGCTACGCCCCTTTTTCAGTTTATTTTTATGTATTGTATATAATCCGTCTTGGCGTATCTCCTTTTCAACATTACAAATCACATTTACAGAATAGTATCGCAATTATAAAAAAAAGTTTTTAGTACAGGTTAAACAAATAAATGACTGGAATTGCTGTAAGTCTGAATTCTCGCCAACATCAATTCTGCTTATGCTATTAATTTCGTTGCACATTCTGTGTATGCGCAGAGTCGTGATGACTTATCACTTCTCTAGACCGTATGTTGCTAGGATCGATGTTTTATGGATAATGCCGTAGTCTGCCACGTAGCTGTCTGTTTGCGTCCAAATAGTTTATTAAAGATTTGGTGAAAGTCATCATAATGATGGCTGTATATGGGCCCGGCAGGTGAAGTTGTATAGCATGCTGAAATCTGGTGTGGTGAATGGACCGAAATATTCACCCTCAACAAGTGTGTAAATTAAAAGCATTGGTGTGAAGTTGGCGCACGGATAATACAGACTGTCAACACAAAAACACTCAACAGAATGCTTGATCTGATTCATAATCAACGCTTTTTTTCAATTCATAAAAAGTCGTAGCAAATACTAATCTGAAAAATACAAAAAATACCAAATTAAAATTCACAGAAATTGACAAAGTACATTTATCTGTATTTTTCCTGGTACATATATAGTTTTTTTGTTTTAATTCCTGTGTTTAAACGTATAACCATTCCTATCGCACATTTTATCGTTTTTAAATATCTTCCCGCCAACATGCAAGAACTATCGCGTTCCCGCATTCTGAGAGAAAAGTTTATCAAAAATTAATGACAGGAAACAGTGCTTTGCCACTCTTAGTGCAAGTACACAAGTAACAGCAGCTGTAAGTCATACTGAATTAGCCATTCCTACTATTTCCCCTCCAAATATTTACCCTCCCTTATTTCTCAAGGCAATCAGCTGCATACAATACTTATAGACTGCTTGGAGTACAATTCTAACCTTCACCTTAAGCTCCAATATTCACCGCCCTAATTTGCACCACAAAAAACTAAAATTATAATAAATTTATTTTAAAACATTTTAAAAATTCTATTAGAGTATGCAAAGCCTTCATCAGTCTTAATTCTACTTTTTCGTGTTCATATTAAAGGAAAGTTCCCCAATATATATTGCTCATCAATGACATTCGGTGCAACTAAGAGAATAACTCAGCACTTTTGGTATTTCTTCCCAAGAATTTGAACAGTTTTCCATTGAAGATATTATTATTAGTATTGATGGAAGGGACATATAAAACTACGACCTAAAAGATCTTTTGTTTGTCTTGCTGATTTAAACCACTTGCCTATGTGCTGAATGAATCTTAGTACTATTCTAGGATGCAAACTTTTCAGTTGCTCCTTTCTAAGAAAGTGATTACCTAGTATCTGCTGTCTGCTTCTATCTACAACTTCACATTCAGTAAGAATATGAGAAGTTTTTGCTTCGTGGTCACAGAATCTTCATTCGGGTGAGTTTTGTATCCCCAAAACATACAAATGTTTCTTTAGTCTACAGTGGTCTTTTAGCAGTCCTATTAGTATTCTTAGTTAGTTCCTACCTAGTTGGAGCATGGTTTTCGATCTTTACTAGAAGAAAATTTGCTTGTGTTTTCTTTTTCTTTCTTTCTACTTGCGGATTACTTCCGATATAGTATGTCCTCTGATGCCACAACAAGGCGCAGGTCCTATCATAAGCGTTGCCGATCCTTGTTTGGCAAGCTTGTCCGCCTGCTCACTTCCTCGAATATTGTTGTGACCCGGTACCCGAAGCAATGAGACTCTGTTGCATTCACCAAGTTCTTCTAATAGGCTATTTGCTTCAAGGTTTGTCTTACCGACGTTGGAGTTAAGTACCTTCAACGCAGCCTGGCTGTCTGATAGAATTGCAATATCACAGTTGTGATTGCCTCCATCTTGAATTTGAATTGCGCACATCTGAATATTGCACACTTTTCTGCTTGGAAGATACTGGTGTGTTTCCCCATTGACTCCCAATAGTGATTATTAGGACCTACAATTCCTAGGCCTGTACCACCTTCCGTCAAGGAACCATCCTTATACCTCTTGTTGGTGTGTGGTTTTAATACGTATGAACTTTTCGACGTCCTTGATTTTTTGTCGAACCATTAGATGGTCAAACTCCGATCAAATATATTCCACTGTTTCATTTCGTCTCTTGGCATGGACCTTAGAGATGCACCCTTCGTCCATGTGTGGAGACGTTTCTGATAGACCTCCGAGGTAACTTTGTCTCCATCGACTAATAATCTTAGGAGCGTCTCTTTGATATTGTGTTTGATATCTAGATACAGTGGTGTCAAATCTAGAATAGCTTCCAAAGTAGTAGTAGCATTCGTTTCACTACCATGTTGTAAAGCCAGAGGAAGTTCTTCGGGGTGCACCCCCAAGATTTTGTGGCCAGCTCCTTGTTTTCCATAGGAACTTACTGTCTAGTGTTACCCCCAGATATTTAACCTTGTTGCTACGCTGCACTACAACCCCACCGAGTCAAGTTTATTTTAATGTGGGAAGCCTGGTGAATGGACCACTCTCCCATCTACTATTGCGTTACATAACGCTCCCATCTGTCCTGTTTTGCGCAGGACAGTCCTCTTGTTATCTTAATAACCTGTATAACCATAAAATAACCTGCGATTGATGAAATTTTTCAAACCGAAGAAGCGCAAAAAAAAGGTATGAAATTCAAACTTAAACCGAAGAAGCACGAAAATATCATGCGTTTTTAATTTGAAAACCTGTCAAATAATAATATTTGATCAATGTCGATGCAGAAGCGTTACATATTATTGCGTCATTCGTATTGTCAAACGCTCATTCAATATCCAGGAAAGCATATAAAGACATCAATGAGTATCTTAATTGCTCCAGTCATGGTAAGCAGTGTGGTGTCCGTCGAAATTCCCGCCCTCGGTGTAATGGTCTACCATGCAATACTGTTTCTCGAATGTGCTTTTCTAGAACTTTCTCCATCGTTTTTAACAAAAATGATGTTAAGCTGATAGGTATGAATGCTTTGTGTAAATTGCATCGTTTTTTCCCACCTTTGGGATAAAGAACTCTGGCCCTTCTCCAAGGTGTTGGTATATGACCAGACTGCTGGTCATGATCTTCTATTTTGGGAGTATTTATGTTTCCCAGTTTTGCAGTGGTGCTGGAAATATTCGTCTCGGACCTGTTTACGTCGACAGTTTCCCCAGCCGCTTCTACTTCTTGACTTTCCGTAGTAGGCACCCGCTTTAGGTGGACGGGAATTTGTCCGAACCCAAATGGATTTTGGAGCCTCCGTTGATAATAGCGGTCTTTGACTCCTTTTCGATGCCAACTATAATCAGTTGAACGCTCCCTTCCTGTCGTACCGATATCACATTTCATAGGTATCTATTTAACTCCTCGTTTTGACCCTCCAGGAGATCCTGAAGCCATTCCGTCGTTTTCCAATGACACCTGGGCAGCAATAGGGGATGACTCCCGATGGCGGAATGACGTCACCCATTACGGCTTTCTGTTGAGGGCCGTCCCAGCCCCCCAATACACGAGCGTGCAGCTGCAGCCACTCCAGGGTATGGTCATCTGCACAGTCCACTTGGAGCCTCCCTGGTCTAAAGTGTAAAGCGTCGAATTTAATCTAGTAGGACCAGCCCTTCGTCACCTCCCATAGGATAGCGTCCTCCAGCTCCTCCAAGGGCTACCCCAAAATGTGGGCGGGCCACAACCATTAGTCTATGTATGTTAAGCGGCTGTTTATAAAAAGGCAAAATATTGCATTTCAACCTTATATTGACTTTAATAAAGAATTTCTTACAAAAACACAAAAGAAGGGAGTATGTTTGTATGGAGGCTACCACAAAAAGTGGGTGGGCCATAAAAAGACTGACCATAAAAAGGCACCACATTGCATTTCAACCTAATATTGACTTTAAGCGTTGGGTGTGTATGGGGCTACCCCAAAAAGTAGGCGTTGCGGGTCAATCTTGATACTCTATTAAACTCTATTAAACTACAATAAAAAGAAGTGTATGTGCAAAATTTCCCCAAAAAATTGGTCCCCAAAAAATGTGCAACAACATATAGACAGACGGGCAGGGTTAGATCGACTCGTCTCGTCTCGTCAAGCTGATTAAGAATATTGTTGCGAAAACACGGTGGCCGTGCGGTAGTTTAGGTGTAGGGGAGTTTATTAGGCACGATCGTGCAGCAAAAGAAGGGAAATAGTTTGTTACAAAATTAATTTAAATTAAGTATGACGCACATACACTAAATCCAGCGCTGCAGCAGTTTACAGCGGTACTAGTGGTGACAAATACGAACAGCGAAAATGGTGGCCGCAGACGTGGCTACGACAGCAATACAGCGGCAGTGGTTGCGCAGACGTGGCAGCAATCAGCGGCGGTGGTGGCAGCAAACGTGGCAGCAAACAATTACCGGCGGTGGTGGCAGCAAACGTGGTTGCGCAGACGTGGCAGCAAGCAATTAGCGGAGATGGTGGCAGCAAACGTGGCAGCAACAGCGGCGGTGGTGGCAAAGTTAGAAAATGTCTTCGCGCCAAAATGAAAACTATTTCGCGCCAAAAACAACGTGATCAGCACTTTTTCCTTCTCTTTTTCAACTCCTTTTTCAAGTCCATCTGTGCTTCTTCTTTTTCTTCTCTTCTTTCTTTTTAAAATCAAAGTGATGCCAAGTTTTGTGACACTCACTCAACCAACGTAGGCAAGGTATCTCGGCATCATCCTTGGCAAGCGCATAACTTTTGGCCCCCACTTGAAAGCTACCATGTCACTTAGAGCCAAAAGAGCAGTCTATGTACTGTAACGAAGTTACAGTCTGAGGTTCGCACGTCGGATGGTCCAGGTGTCGTTACAGAAAATTTTTCAAGTTTCCTGACGACCTACGACTCGAACTTTCCAAAAGAAATAAAAGTTTGTGTTAGTTTTAATTCATTTATTTCAATAATATTTACTAATTATTATTTTTAATGTATGCGAGACGGGATAGGTGTATCTTTGATGAAATTACAAACCAAGCGGTGATGAGAATGTTTGGTGATTTCAGCGTTATGACGTAGGGTATGCGTGGCGTGTAGGTATGTGTTTGTGTGTGCGTGTGTGTGTCTGTGGAGTTAGTAAAATGGATTGTAAATTTAAATCTATATGACGAGTGCGGACGTGAACGGTATGGTTGATCTTATGTATGATTTGGGAAAATGTCGTTTTCCAACCCTACATCGATCCACTCTTGGACCCTAATCTGATAACATGGTGTTGTATCTAGCGTACGCGTTATCTCTATTGGCAATAGATGCCAGTCCTAACCAGTGGCACGCCCGTTATCAACCGGCGCGAATCTCTATCAGCAACAGATGCCAATCCTAACAAGCGGCACTCCCGGTATCAACCGGCGCGAATCTCTATTGCCAACAGATGCCAAGCCTAACCACGACACTTCTGGCGCGAATCTCTATCGGCAACAGAGGCCAATCCTAAAAAGCGGCACTCATGGTATCAACCGGCGCGAATCTCTATTGGCAACAGCCAAGCCTAACCACCACACTTCTGGCGCGAATCTCTATCGGCAACAGATGCCAATCCTAAAAAGCGGCACTCCCGGTATCAACCGGCGCGAATCTCTATTGGCAATAGATGCCAAGCCTAACCACGACACTTCCAGAGCGAATCTCTATCGGCAACAGATGCCTATCCTAACTAGATCACTCACTATTGGCAACAGATGCCAATCCTAACCAGTTCACTTATCCGACACTCGCGTTTATACGTGCACGACCTGCTTGTACCAATGCCCAAGCAGAACTGACCTCTGAATTTTATTTTATTTTCTAAAAACCCGTCGCTGCCCAGTCGCTGCTTTCGCTTGTGGTATTTGGTTTGTGGTATTTTATAGACTTACCTTGCCCGCGCTGTTTAAATTCAAATTTTCCGTTAATCTAATTAATCTAATTCCTTGTAATATTACTTTATAATTTCCTTATTTTATGCATTACTTGCTAACTAAATTTAAAGAAGCTAAATAAATGTTCAATTTTATTTAATTTTCAAAATGTTACAAGACTTCTATTTTATATTTTGTTTTGGGCGGAGCGGTTAGCTTCGTCAGAGTACACTGTGTTACCGAGATTTGGATCTACGGTTTGCAAATTTGGGGGATAGCTGCTAAATCAAATTGCAAACGAATACAGGTATTACAAAATCGAGCCATGCGACGAATTACGGACTGCGGACTACGAGACTCCACCCTTCATCGTGACCTGAAACTGCATACAGAGGAGGAGCAGATTGGAAGGCACACTAGCAGATACAGTGATAGACTGATTAGACATAGCAGTATGCTTGCGAGACTCTTACTCCCCGCCAGGCCTTTAAGGCGATTGAAGAGATTAGGTTTTGCCAAAACGATTGGCCGAATATAATGTCCCTCTCCTAATATGGAATATTTTTTAGACCTCTTGCGTTTAGCATGAGGTTTGGTTTTGTTCTTTATTTTTTCTTGTGTTGTTAAGATACCATTTTTGCATTGTATGGATTCAACGCTTAATTGAATTAAAAAAAAAAACAAAAATAAACTAGTGCTGACCCTTTTTGATCCTAAACTTGCTTTCATTGCTGACATAGATTTTATATCGAACAAAGCTATGGGTTTATTAGGATTTATTAAACGCTGGTCAAAAGAGTTTAATGATCCTTATATGACCAAGCTACTATTATTACCTCTTTGGTGCGCCCTATTTTTGAGTACGCCTCTTGTGTAAGGAGCCCACAATACAGTGTCCATAAGGCGCATTTAGAATCTGTTCAGAGACAATTCCTTCTATTTGCCTTACGTGACTTAGGATGGGCCCTAATGTTAATTTACCTCCTTATATTCATCGGCTAAACCTTATCAATCTACCAAATCTGGAAATCCGCAGATCGAAGCTGACTGCACTATTTATTCAGAAGCTTCTCTCCGGTGATGTTTATTCTCCGTACCTATTACAGCAATTAATTTTCTCAGTGCCTCGTAGAAGTACTAGAAATTACACTACTTCAATACCTTTACTACAATTTATGGATGCAACAATTCTTTTGGAATTCTTTGCTCTATATACAATAAGTTTTACAGTTTTTACTCAATCTCCCTAAGTCTCTCCTTAAGTTTCATTCGTAAAACAATTATACAATCTGTAACAACTTGGTTTTCCATTTTATGTATATTTTTTTTTTCTGTGAGATCGATGAGGATATAATGCTTTCGTTGGGGAGACCTAAAAGCAATTGTTTGAAGCAATTCATAATGACATTCGCGAAAGAACAATTGTTGGTGAGTCACCTGATGAAACTAATATAATTTCAGTAGATGATTTGAATGTTGATATATGAGACGAGGTTCAAATTCAGTGTTATATTTCGGGTTATGCCATATAATGGAAAATTCCGCGAAAATACAATGTGAAGGATGCCAATCGGTCATGAAAAAAATCAGTATTAACACACAACAATATTGCTCAGAAATTCTGATTTCAATAAAAACTATTAAACAAGAAAATCGTTAACTTCGGTTGAACCGAAGCTTAAATAGTTGCTACCCCAAAAAGTGGGCGGTACACTCCCACTAGTAGATGACCTATAAGATGCCAACATATCGAATTTCAAGTTGATATTGACGAAAGCGCCTTTTTGTATATGTATATGAAGGGGCTGTACACTAAATCGCATTTCAACCTAATATTGATTTTAATAAAGATGTTTTTCATACAAAACCACAAAAATGGGCTGTGTGTTTGTATGGGGGCTACACCAGAAAGTGGGTGGATCCCATCCAATAATGTATATGTGAAACGTCCGTCCACTATAAGCTACCATATCAATTATTAAGTTGACATTGACTAGAATAAAAAAGTTTTTCATACAAAAAGTCAAAAGTGGGCGGTGGGTTTTTATGGAGGCTACCTCAAAAAGAGAAAGTGGTGGGGCAAACTTGATACTTGATACATAGATTATTATCACTTACCCAAAATTCTACTCAGTTCTTTAAGGGGGAAAACTATCGCAAGCCTGTGTAATCAATTTAATTGTTCGGAAAAAAAGACAGCTTTAAATAAATTATAGCATTTATACCCGTTTCCCGGCGCTTGAGGTGTTACCAACTTCACGCTGCTGGAGCAATCAACCGGCTAATGACGTGCTCTTGTTGTCAAGTGTCAATCTGTTCTGTAAATCAACAAATCTACCGTAAAAATATTTTAAACGATGCTTTGTTAAATTGGAAACGTAAACAATTTGGTAGAAACCATTAGATATTTCAACAAGATTCGGCACCATCCCATAAAGCCAGAGAAACCCAACGTTTTTTACAAGATAACGTTTTCAACTTCATTTCTTCACAACAATGGCGACCATTGTCCCCAGACTCAAACCCAATGGATTTTTCCATATGGTCCATTCTGAAGGCCAAAGTATCAACTAAATAATATGAGACGATCAACGCCTTAAAGATTGCTCTTCGCCGAAAATGAGACAGAATACCAGCGTACCACAAATTGCCAGTGTCTGATGTCTTCCCGGAGAAACTCGATGCTATTATCCACGCTAAAGGCTAAAGGCTACTTTACCCCACATAACCTTTCAACTCATTTTCCCCCTTGGTGGTGAAATGTTCCAAAAATCATGTCTCCCGTCTGAGCAAAACGGCTAGATCTTAGAGAATATAATATATAGAATGATCAAATTTAGATATTTGGACTCATAAGATATGGTTAGATGTAGCACCTATAAAAAACTACCCCCTTTCTTTAGTTTTTGTACAAAAATGTACGTGCTACTTAACCTAAAAACATCAAAGGTGTGGATGGTTCCTTGGTAAATCCCGATAATCGACTCTATGTCGGTCCATATTGTAGAGAAACTAATATTCATAATTTTAATAGTTAAGGACTATTTTCGTTACATATATAAAGAGTATTAAATCTTTAATAATAACTGATGAAGTTTTATTTTAAATGTATTTAAAATTTAAACTAATATATATGGCTTGTGTTCTCATCCTTTTAGGTACAGTCAAAAGGTACGTGGAGAAAATATCAGTTTTACTGAAGAGGAAAAAGAATCATGTATGATTAATATGCCGCCTGGAGCACCAAAGCTAAGTTTGTTATCATTTAAAGGAGCTTTTCATGGAAGGACACTGGGGGCTCTTTCTACTACTCATTCTAAATTTATTCATAAGATTGATATTCCTTCATTCGACTGGCCCGTTGCTTCCTTTCCCGAGTACAAGTACCCATTGGATGAACATGAAAATGAAAATAAAAAGGAAGATCAACGTTGTTTGTCTGAAGTTCAAGACCTCATTCAGCAATATAATCAAAAAGGCATTCCTGTTGCTGGAGTGGTTGTTGAACCAATACAGAGTGAAGGTGGCGACAACGAGGCATCTCCGGAATTTTTCAAGGAATTACAAAAAATATGCAAAAGGAATCAAATTGCTTTACTCATTGATGAAGTTCAAACGGGGGGAGGAAGCACAGGGAAAATGTGGTGCCATGAACACTTTGACCTTGATTTTGCGCCGGATATTGTCACATTTAGTAAAAAGTTGCAACTTGGTGGATACTTTCATTCAGAAGAATTCTTACCAAAGGAACCTTATAGAATTTTCAACACATGGATGGGAGATCCAGGAAAGATCCTTCTTCTGGAAGAAGTTATTAACGTTATAAGTGAAGAAAATCTTTTGCAAAATGTAATTTCTACTGGTACTTGCTTGAAGAATGGTCTCCTATGTCTGGAAAAAGAATTTCCTCATTTGTTAAACTCAACCCGCGGTAGGGGAACTTTCTTATCTATAAACTGTGCCGACTCTAAACTGCGTGATTCTATAATAGATAAATTAAAACAAAGTGGAGTGCAAACTGGAGGCTGCGGAGATCTGTCTATTCGTTTTCGGCCAGCATTAATTTTTAAAGAGTACCATGCAAACCTTCTTCTGGACCGTTTCCGGATGGTATTAAAAAAATTTTAATAAAGAATTCAAAATGAGTGAATGTTCTCTAAAAGGTTAAGTTTTTAATATAAAAAGATTATTGTAATAAAAGAGTTTATATATGAATTGCCAATGACGTATTCCTGGTTAGAAAAATAAATAAGAATGCTGCAGTAGTGAGGTCACGAGTTCGAAATTCCCTGCCGCAATTTATACTTTAATGAATATAAAGATTTTTCATTTTTTAAGCATAAAACAATAAAGAAAGTTAACTACGTTGTAACTGAAGCTTTAGTACCATTCACACGAAGTTTCAAGTTGATTTTCCCTGAAATGATGAATTTTTTTTATGTAAAATTCCAAAAGTGGGTTCTCTATTATTCTATATATGAAGTGTTCGTTCAAGCTACTCTACCAAATTTTAAGTTGGTATTGACTGTTTTTCTTACAAAATCACAGAATGTGCGGTAGTTTGTATAGGGCTACCCCCAAAAGTGGTCGGAACATACTTGATATAAATGTAAAGCGTCCGCCCATAATAAGCCAGCATGCTATTTTTAAAAGTGGTATTGGCTGCAATAAAATGATTTGGCATACAAAAATTGGGCGGATGGTTTGTATGACGACCACCCTAAAAAACTGGGGATCGCATCCACATACATTTTTTTTTTTATTTTATTTACAATCTATCTGGGGATAATAAGTAAATTTTATAAGCGAGGATAATTACAGAGGATTTTTATATGTTATGATTATTTAGAAAAGAACTACCACTCTAGGTGGCCTAGAGGGAAGGTCGAGTGGACGATGTCGTGGACGACGACGGTGCTGGCTATTGTCGACCAGGTTTACGTCCAATGGGTTGCGGTGTCGAGAAAGTCTGTCTTGGTGCTTCTGGCTGAATCTTTTCACTTCGTCAGTGACACTTGGAATCCCAAGGTACTTATGGAATACCCACATACATGAAGAGTCATTTAATAAGAAGCCGTAACGTAAATTTTTAAGGTGATATTGAACTTAATAACAAAAATAATTTCATAAAAAAGGTAATAAGTAGGCGGCTGATTTGTATTGGGGGCTACCCCAAAAAATGGGTCCTTTGTTATTACGATTAGCTTCATCCAAGCGGCTTATCAAGGTAGTATTTCTATCTATTTTTCTGGCAGCAACATCTCTTCATCACTGGTATCCACCAAACTAACGTTCGATGAGGCGCTATTAAGGTCGCTGCTTTCGTCAGTCAATGAAGCTGCAAAAAAATAAAAATATATCGTAGTTAATATTTTAAAATAAAAAGACTTTTACGAGACAGGAATGTACTACAATTACCGATTGTACATGCTCTCCTCGGTGTATTTATCAAAGTTGACAGCATTCGATGAGTTCAGTATGGCATTTACTTTATCGAAAGGCTCCCAATCAGACGGCGATCCACCCGATGGTCTAACTTTATTCTTTTCTTGACTGCAATATGATAGTTATTTAATCAAAATAAGATAATATTGACCCAGATAAAATTAACAATATTTCCGCTTTAAGGTCTCCAGCTTCTTTTTAAAATCACTCGCAGTCAAATGAAGTCCATACTCTTCAATTTGGAGCGCTATTTCCGCATATATACTTAATACTTAATTATTGAATTCTGCCCGCCCAAATATCAATTAATATTTTTTCCAGATGCTTTGGCCAAAACTTTCGTTTTTTTCTCGCTCCACTGACAAAAATAGAACAACATCAATTTATAACAATTATGATAATTGTACTTCCTTTTGCTTTATTAATCAAACAGCAAACAAATTGCAGTGCACTAAATCACTTTTTGCTACAATTCTTGTGTTTACAATCAAAAAAACAGAGTTGTATGAAGAAATTGTTTCGCAACATTTATAGCGGCACGTAACTTAAACTCGAAATTCAAATGAAACTGACATATTTTACTTTGAAATATTGCGTGCAACTACCACTTGGTGCAAGTTGTCTAATTGTTGCGTGTATGTAAACGCGGCATTAACAGTACTTTGAGAAGACAGAGATAATGTACTAAAACTCAAGCGATCGACATTTGTATTTGCAGCACCTTCTGTAGAATTTCGAAGCCTCAAAATCGTTTCGAAAGGCATTCATAAGTGCTCATGTTAAAGCGGTTCGGAATGCACCGAAGTCGGCTCCAGTTGAAGAAATGCATCTGTTTCTAGGAAAAGCATGCTATTACAATTCGTTTATTTCAAACTAAGAAGAAGTAAAACACTAAAAGAGATGCTTCAAAGAGAGAAATTTCAATGGACATGGACATTATTCCCACTACAGTTCAGCAAATAATTTTTAGAGATCCACATTGAGGACACGGAATTGTAAGAATGAAGGGATTGACACGGTCATTTGTATATTGGCCAGGACTTGATGCTGATATCCAGAGTGTAGCGAATAGCCGTGACAATTGTGTAAAGAATAGATGATAGATGATCTCCAGTATAGAGGCTGTACAATAGCGGACACAGAACACTACCTTGTGGTACCACAGGTTTGTGTTACCACAAGGAATAGGGCTCATCTTTATATATAATAAAAAAAAAAACGATCCTGCAGTTAGCATTTTAGATTACAATATTTTATAACTGGATTGGGAGCATATTTTGTAGTTGGATCACTTTTTCAAAGTTGGCCACGATCCATTCTCTTTCTTTAGAGGATTTTTGTGAATTGTTTTTGTTTGTTAGGTTCTTTGTTGCTCACCACAGCGATCTTGATCTTGCCATCTTAAGCTTGGACGTCCTCTCTCGCACCGTCCACCAATCAAGTTCAGGTTTCCGTCGTAAACCCTTAGCGCTGGAGTTTCGGGGTTCATCCGAATAAGGTGATCAACAAAGTGCAACCGCTGGAACTTATTCCTCTGGACTATGTCAACCTCATCATACAGCTAGTGGTTCATACGGGTCCTACACTCGACACTAACTCTAAGGGGACCACAAATCATATAAAAAACCTTTCTCTCGAATACTCCTAAAGACGCTGTACCCGTTGATGTGCCTTATAGATTTTTATCTCTCTACTTCGAGAGAGGGCTCTATTTCTAATTTGCTTGCTGAGCCCAACGTAGTAACGATTATCAAGCGTGATTCTTCGTCTGATCTCTAGGTTGAAATTGTTGTCGGTGGTAATTTGTTTCCAACGAAGTTTTCTACAACTTTGTTGTTGAAATACTTTATACTCACAGACCATGAAATACGAGCTGATGGTCTGCAAGTGGACACCAAGTACTTCGTCTTGTCCTCGTTCACCGCTAGACCCATGAGGAGTGACTGTTTCTCAATCCCCGAGAACGCCGTGCTAACTCGCATTTCGTTCGTGCCTGTTGGACTACCCCTATTCAACATACAATAATATCATTAAACAACACTATGTTAAGTATTTCCATATAACATATAGATTGGTCACACTTAAGTATTTCCATATAACATATAATTTGGTCACACTTTTCTTTTTGGTCTCTCTCTTCTTTCGTACTTGGTATCGTGTACATGTGGTGTCAGTGTTGCGATTTATAAAAGAGCTAAATAAAAGTCAATAATATAAAATATTTAAAGTGTTTATTGCAATATTGGCAAGGCGGAATATAAAGTTTTTTGATGGCGAAAAATAGTCCGTTAGGAAATTAAGAATTAGGGCTCTATTTGCCGAATTAGATGTGTTAAATGTTGTTGATGAGAGGATGCCTGATGAAGTGGATGACACATGGAAAAGAGCAGAGCGATGTGCAGAAAGTATGCTAATAGAGTATTTGAGCACCTCTTTCCTGAATTTCGCAAAAAGCGACATCTCGGCCCATCAAATTCTTAAGAATTTGGACGCCATATATGAGCGAACGAGTTTGGCTTCGCAATTAGTGGTGCTTAAAAGCTTACTCTCACTCAAGCTATCGAACAAGATGCCACTATTGAGCCACTTTAACGTTTTTGATGAGTTAGTGAGTGAATTGTTGGCTTCAGGTGCTAAAATAGAAGAAATGGATAAAGTGTCGCATTTGCTGCTAACCTTGCCTTCGTCCTACAATGGTGTTATCACAGCAATAGAAACATTATCGGAGGAAAACTTGACATTAGCCTTTGTAAAAAATAGGTTGCTAGACCATGAGATAAAAATTAAAAACGACAATAATGACACTATTAGAAAAGTTATGAAGGCATTTGTCCAAAATAATAACAATAACTATAAAAATAACACGTTTAAAAATAGGGTGACGAAACCAAAGAAATCATTCAAGGGCAAACTTAAAAATAATATTAAATGTCATCACTGTGGTAAAGACACATAAAAAAGGATTGCTATCATTATAAAAGAATAACAAATGAAATAAAAATAAAGAAAATAAACAAGCTCAACTCGCAACATCAAGACACGGGCTTGCATTTATGTTAAAGAAAATTGAAACAAACACCTCAGTGACAGATAAATTCGGTTTTATTCTGGATTCTGCCGTGAGTGATCATCTAATAAACTATGAGTCGTTATATGCTGACAGTGTGGAATTGGAGCATCCACTTAAGATCGCTGTGGCCAAACAAGGCAAATTTATCTACGCCACTAAGCTTGGTATTGTGCGGCTGCTCAATTGTTATTAAATAACACTGGAGGATGTTCTCTACTGCAAGGAGGCTGCAGGAAACTTAATCTCTGTTAAGCGACTGCAAAAGGTAGGAATGTCAATCGAGTTTGACAGTAACAGTGTCTCCATACACAAAAATGGGTTGACGGTTGTAAAAAAATTCAGGTACGTCAAATAAAATACCTATTGTTAAATTCCAAGCACTGTGAATGCGAAAAATAAAAATAATTATCGATTATGGCATGAGAGGTTTGGTCATATAAGCAATGGTAAATTGCTAGAAATAAAAAGAAACAATCTCTTCAGTGACAACAGTCTTAATTAATAATTTTGAGTTGTCAGATGAAATATGACTACTACTGCAAGGATGCTACAGGAAACTTAATGTCTGTAAAGCGACTGTAAGAGGCAGGAATGTCAATCGAGTTTGACAATAAAATGGGTTGACGGTTGTAAAAAATTCAGGTACGTCAAATAATATACCTATTGTTAAATTCCAAGCACTGTAAATGCGAAAAATAAAAATATGATAAACTGCTGGAAATAAAAAGAAACAATCTATTCAGTGACAACAGTCTTTTTAATAATTTAGAGTTGTCAGATGAAATATGTGAACCTTGTTTAAATTGAAAGCAAGCAAGGCTGCCATTCAAACAATTTAAAGATAAAAGCCATATTAAAACACCCCTATTTATAGTACATTCAGATGTTTGTGGCCCAATTACACCAGTTAACCAAAATGACAAAAAATACTATGTAATCTTCGTAGATCAATTTACACACTACTGTGTAACTTATTTAATGATATACAAGTAAGATGTATTTTACATGTTTCAAGATTTTGTAACGAAGAGTGAAGCACATTTTAATCTCAAGATTGTTAATTTGTATATTGACAATGGTAAAGAATACCTGTCCAATGAGATGCAAGAGCTTTGTGTTAAGAAAGGGATTACTTATCATTTGACAGTGCCACACACACGATGAACGGACACTGGACACACGGACACGAGCACTTGGTGATACTACGATGACCCCATACGAGTAGTGGCACAATAGAAAGCCCAATTTAAAACATTTGAGAGTGTTTGGTTCAACTGTATATGTGCACAATAAAAATAAAAATAAAAAAGGAAAATTTGATGTTAAATCATACAAAAGTATCCTTGTGGGTTATGAACCAAATGGTTTTAAATTATGGGATGCTGTTAATCAAAAATTTATTTTTGCAAGGGATGTTGTTGTCAGTAAAACCAATATGGTTAATTCTAGAGCTGTCAAATGTGAAACAGTCTTCCTGAAAGATAGTAAGGAAAGTGGTAATGAAAATTTTCCGAAAGAAAGTAAGGAAAGAAATCAAACAGAATTCCCGAATGAAAGTAAGGAATGCGATAAAATAGAATTCCTGAAAGACAGTAAGGAATCTGATTATGTAAATTTTCCGAATAAAAGTAAGAAAAAAAAAACAAACTGATCTCCTGAATGAAAGTAAGGAATCACACATCCCGAATGTAGGGAATGTAAAATATCTGAACAGCCAGGTCAAATTGGAACTGATAAGAATCCAATTATAATTGATGGCATTGACAACAACAATAAGGATATCGATGTAATAGAAAAAGTGAGAGATTAAAGACCAAGCCCCAGATATCCTATAAAGGCGATAATAGTTTGAATAAATTTATATTAAATGCTCATACTATTTTTAATGATGTCCCAAATACATTTGATGAAATAAAATATAGAAACGATAAATCTGTTTGGGAGGAAGCCATAAAAACAGAGTTAAGTGCTCATGAAGTAAATAATACATGGACAATTAAAAAGAAGCCTGAAAACAAGAACATTGTTGATAGTAGTTAGGTATTTTCTGTTAAATATAATAAACTAGGAAATCCATTAAAATACAAAGCTAGACTAGTTGCACGAGGGTTTATTCAAGAATACCAAGTCGATTATGATTAAACATTTGCCCCTGTTGCTAGAATTTCAAGTTTTCGATTCATAATATCTTTAGCAGTTCAGTATAATTTGAAAGTCCATCAAATATTTGTAAAAACAGCTTTCTTAAATGGCAAGTTAAATGAGGAAATATATATGCAACTTCCTCAAGGAGTATCATGCAATGGTGAAAATGTATGTAAATTGAATACGGCAATTTACGGGCCCAAACAATTGAGCAAGCATTAAAAGAATGCTGAGTTTGCAAATATATGTATATATATATATATATATATGCATATGTATATGTATATATATATATATATATATATATATATATATATATATATATATATGCATATATCTCTATACATATATATATATATATAACAATATATATATAGATAGAGATATAGACATATAGATATATATATATATATATATATATATATATATATATATATATATATATATATATATATATATATATATATCCTTGACAGAGGTGATATCAGGGAAAACATATATTTATTGTTATATATTGATGATGTGGTAATAGCTACAGGAGACAATGACAAGATTGAATAGTTTCAAAAGGTATTTAATGGAAAAGTTCAGAATGACCGACTTAAAAGAAATACGACATTTTGTTGGCATAAGAATAGAAATGTATGGAAGATAAAATTTGCTTGAGCCAGGCTACTTATGTTAAACCAAACCAAACAAAACAAACTAAATTATGAGTCACTTAACTCAGATGAAAACTGTAGCGCGCAATGTCGTAACCTTGTTGGTTGTTTAATGTACATAATGGTATGTACTTGTCCATATTTAGCTACTGCAGTAAATATCTTAAGTAGATATAGTAGCAAAACTAATTCTGAGTAATGGCAATGTTTAAAAACGGTTCTAAGGTATTTGAACGGAATCAGTGATATGAAATTGATTTTTAAGAAGAATGCAGTGTTTGAAAATACATTAGTTGGTTATGTAGATTCTGACTGAGATTGATAGGAAAAGTACAACGGGCTATTTATTTCAAATGTTCGGTTAAATTCTAATTCACGAAAAGAAAGAACTCAGTAGCAGCCTCATCAACTGAAGCTGAGTATATGGCCCTATTTGAAGCCGTAAGAGAAGTTTTATGGTTAAAATCTCTTCTAAATAGTGTAAATATCAAACTTGAAAATCCCATTAAAATTTATGAAGACAGCCAAGGCTGTATCAGCATAGCAAACAACCCCTCATGTCATAAAAGATATTACTCATATTGATATTACATATAATTTTGCTAGAGAGCAAGTGGAGAATAATGCGATTTGCCTCGAGTATATTTCTATAGACAACCAAATTGCTGACATCTTTATTAAACCGTTGCCTGCTGGAAGATTCGTGGAACTACGAGACAAGTTGGGATTACTTCAAGATGACTAATCCATTTGTTCGTCGATGCTGAATATCAATATTTAGTTTTATTAGTGACAAAGTTTGTCTTACGAATTTATTGAATTAATTCAATTTTATTTTATTTAAACAAAGAGAAATATTGCATTGTTAATTGTTAAATATTAAGTTACTGAAATTTTTGAATTTAATGAATATGACTTTTAAGTTTGTTAGTTTAATAATTATAAATGTTACTTTTGTGGGTGCGTGTTTGAATATCCCTATTCGGTGTTGCGATTTATAAAAGAGCTAAATAATTAAATATAAAAGTCAATAATATAAAATATTTAATGTGTTTATTATTTACAATATTGCAATTAAGTTTTCAACAGTGACAACTGTATCACTGCCTTATGAAAGGTCGTGGCCAACCGTTCCACGTATGGGCAGTGGTGTAGGATGCACTCCATCTAGAGATTAAAAAGTTGCAAGATAAAGCATCATCCTGCCTGAAATGTCTCTTGGTATCAAAGGGCTCGGAGTGGTTCTTTCCTACTCTGACGACGCTTTAGGTGTATGATATCGTCATCTTGCAAAGACAAACGATGTTTGCTGAGATACCAAGTTCAAATAGGGCGCTGAAGAACTTCGTTTTTATCGGCATGTTGTAAATGGCCTTATTTATTTATTTAAAAATTTGCAACTACATAGTATATAAAACAGTCGCTTAATAAGTACAATATCAAAATGAAACTTAACTAACTTAAAGCTAGAAGAAGGAAGTTGCGGACACTCAAACCCGTTGGAGGAATTTTTGTTTGGCACGCCAGGTTAACCGACTGTGCCACATCAACATATCGGTGGTGTGTATCTTTGTTGCACTGACGGGTCTTTTTCAGGACGAGTCCTCTTTGGTCTGAAGCCACACTGATACTGGCCTACCAGTGCACCTGTGTATATTCCAGCCGTTTACACAGTACTCGGGACACCATTTTAGCCATCAACAATTGGTTCTATAAATGCTTCTCTATCGGCGGTATTGTTCTCTTCATCGCCCCCTAGTAAGTTAGAGGAGTGGCTTATCCATAGCCTCCGTGATTCCAGTGCATCTGTAACCAGACTTCCATTATATTGTAGTTATTGCAGAGACGCTTGACCTTTTGATAAATTCTTCAAGCTTCATTTCTATCACATAGCTCCCCAACAGCCTCAAGCTCACTCCTTTCTTCTTTCTTTTTTTTGGTTCTGAAAAGACGTTTATCCTATCTTCGTTTCTCATGATATCACTTTAAAACAGCGAGCGTTGCTCAAGACTACAGAGTTCTTCTGTAAGCGGCGTCTTTCTCTGCAATAGCTTCGCGACACTCCTCGTAACACCAAGTGTGCGTCACAGGTCTGGTGTATCCAATAACCTCCTTGGCAGCCGTATTAATGGAGTATGAGATATGTCTCCACTGCTCACCTATATCCTCAGGAGCCGGAGAGGACTCCTGGAACAGTTGGGGGAGTCTGGCTGAAAAGGCTTCGGCGGTCTGTTGCGTAGCTTTCTAACGTCTAGCTTTCGTTGAGTGTTGCGGACGTGCGGCATGCACCATGCTGAGCCTGGTGCGTACATTGGCTGCCACAAGGTAGTGGTCCGAGTTTCCACATCCCACACGATCGATGCGTGCCTTCCGACGAACGCATGCTCAATTTGATTGAGTGTATTTTGATAGGGTCTACGCCCTGTGCATGTTTCGGTTTGGAAATCTGGTACTACTGATTACCATGTTCCAATCAGAGGCGAGATTATCCTCTCCCCATTGCTGGAGGTGGCGTCGCGAATGCTAAATTTTCTGACCGTTGGGTCAAAGATTCCTTCCTTCCCAATTTTGGCGTTGAAGTCGAAAATCACTATTTTTATCGTGACTGGCGCAGCACTCGTAGAGATGTTAGAGCCGATCTTAAAATTCATCTGTGGCCGCATCATCTGCGACTTTCTTCGGGGCGTGTGCACAAATAAGACTAATGTTTAAGTACTTAGTCCATATGCGTAAATCATGGTCCTTAAATCGTTTGCGTTGGTCGTTATCAAACGGGAACTGTATCCGAGTCTTCCAATATGTCTTCACTGGTAAATGTTGTTTTGTGGTGGCGGGAACCAAACCCCATCGACAAAAACTTCGACAGGAAAATGGAATTGTAAATTTGTATGAAATTTCAAGAAGTTTGGCGAGCTGGCTGCTTTTGGTACAATCCTTCACCGAAGTGGTGTGGTGGATCAGACATATTTGTTGGATCATGCATGATTTCGATCGCCTTATTTTGGCCTCTACAGTTTAATCAGACTCTGGCACTATTTTACTCTGGCTGCGATCCGATCAGCGCAAGCCAATTCATCATAAGTGACGTCACTGACTGGAGCTGGGTGAAATCAATCAAATATGCGGCTTACTACACCATTAAATGAGCTAAAATTCATTACACAGCTGCTGGCTAAAGGGACCATTGACATCTCAGATATTGGTTCAAGTGACTGCACAACAATTATGCCCAGAAGTCACAAGGTGACTTATCTCATTGTATATGAAACAAAAATTCCACGAAGAATCTTTTCCTCGAAATCCCTGCAGACGCTGTATCCGATGTTGGCTTATGCGCTATACAGAAGGCCCAAAAGTATCAGGGTATTATAAATTCTTATCTTCTTCGAGATATCGCAGGGTAGCAAGCGGATCTTCGACGGATTTCCTGGCTGACGTTGTTGTAGCTGGTTATCTCGGAAGAGTTCCAGGGAGACAGGGTTTTCTACAATATTGAAGTTGAAAATCTCCGTACTCACAGGCCGGCCATGATGCGCCGATGGTGTGCGAGAGGGCATAAAGTACTTCGTCTTGTCCTTGTTCACCGCTAGGTCCATGTTTCTCAATCTCCGAGATCACCCTGCAAACTCGCCGTTCGTTTATGCCGATGTTGTCAATGTCATCAGCACCCGCGAGTTCCAAAAATGGGCACGTAGCATATACTCCATCAAGATATAAAAAGTCACATAATAAATTATAACCTTGCCAGAAATATTTCTTGGTAGCAAAGGGCTCGGAATGGATATTTCCTACTCTGACGACGCTTTGTGTGTGTGATAGCGTCATCATGCAAAGATAAACTATCTTTGCTGGGATATCAAGTTCAGATATGGCGTTGAAGAACTCCGTTCTTACCGCCGTGTCGAAAGTGGACTTATAATAAAAAAAAAACAGGAGGTGTGTGTCTTTGTTGTACTCACATGTCTTTTTCAGGATTTGCTGTAGAGTGAAAATTTGTTCACTGGTAGACCTCATTGGACTGAAGCCACACTGATACTGTCCATGGTAGTTCGCACGGACAGCAGGTCTTCCTTTTTGAAAATAGGACAGAGAAAACTGAGACTTCAATCGTTGGGCATGCATTCATCGGACCACATCTTGCATAAGAGTATGTGCAAACGCCTTACCAACTCTTCGCCACCGATCTTAAATGACTGGCAGCTCATTGGATCCTGCCGTTTTGTTATTCTTCAATTCAATCTTTAATTACCCAGTCAACTTTGTTAGTCCGGTGGCTCTACAAGAATGCCGTAATCAATTAGTGGTTCCAGAAATACTTCTCTATTGGCGACATTGTTCTCTATATCGTCTACCATATATGTATATACGAAAAGGCTTGACAGCCCAATGTATAGAAGCTAATTCCTGTTCTGCCGTTGATTTTGCATTGGGAGCTGAGCCACTTTCATTGAATTGCTAAGTCAGGACTGCACAGCACGTCTGTTTGGTTACGTCTGTACTTATGCAAAGGTTTTTCTGAAGTTAGGGCATTGTAATAAAGTTTGTATTAGTTTATTTTTCAAATATTCAAAAGCTGTTCGACATTCTGGTATCCATTCAAATTGAATGTTCTTTTTACATAATCTGGTTATGTGTAGTGAATAATCGGAAATTTTTTTAATAAATCGTATAATTCAAAAACCACTTTCTGGGACTGGATAACTTTCAATGACGTCATATTTTGTTTGTCACCTGCTAGGATACACAAAAGTCACCTCGTGCATAGAGAGAGCATTAATCGGGGTATAATTATAATTTTTTTTCTACACAAGTTAAAAACATTGACAAGGTGAACGGTTGCGTACATATACAGCAGTGGAAACTGCCTCTGCCCACAGTGACTCGCATAGTCCTGATTTTACGAGCAAACATCTTGACATTTCAACCAACGTTCGGTTGGCTCGCTCTGCTACGCCGTTTTGTTGCGGTATGTACGCTATCGCCAGCTACCTTTTAATGCCATTTTCCTGAAGAACATCATGTATTTCTCAGAACAACCGATGATAATTAAGAAACGATTGGGAAGGTTCAAGACCGGAAACGATATGAGCAAATTCTATTTGATGAAAACCGGACATTAAATTAAAACACGAAAAGTATTCAGCTCAGCCTAATTGATCAAATATATCTTCTATTCTTGGAAGTGGGAATTTGTCATTTATTTAACGATAGTCTATTACAAGACGCCCTATTTTCGTTTCGGAATCAGGCAATGCCTTTTTAAGTTCTAAGATGCTGATGGTTAAAATAGTTTATCTTTTATCAGCCTGTCGACTTATTTTGTTACCTATTTTTTATGTGTATGAGGGATTCTATAATTTTTTGTATAAACCGTACTCAATTTCAATTCTTGTTTATTAAAATTGTTTGTTGATATCGACTCTCTATAATCCAAATACCTCACTGGAAAATTTTTTAGTTTAGTTGGTCTTCGTTTATCTATCTGATTTATTATTTCATTATTTTTTAGGGTTTCAAATTTAATTTTGTTCAGGTTCATTATTTTATTTGTGTTTGTTGTATTTAATATTCTGAGAAATGTGACTAGAATCCGAAATGGTATTTCCAATGTAAATTCCGCTTCCTAATTCTTGATTTGGTATGAAAATTTGTTCATCTGTTGAATTTAATTTTATTTGTCACACGACTTCAGATTGTGCTGGTAGTATTATAAAGTTATTTTTAATTGTGTGGAAATATAGATATAAATTTTAAATTTCTTGGTATAAATATACAACAATTATTCTCTGATTGAAAGTCTAGATGATAGTTATATTTTTTAATGAAATCTATACCAATAATTCCATCGCATGGTATAGGGAAATTTGAATCGACTATGTGGAAGTTGTGAGTACTATGTATTTAAGAACTGGTTGACCCCTAAGAATTGGTTGATCCGTTACCAATTCCAATTGTTTAGGTTAGTTCATTATGATCAATGTCATAATTTTCTTTAAGTACTGAAATATCTTTTCCTTTTAAACATAGATAAATATGTTAAAACTGAGATTGGGAGCGAATTGATGAATTTATTGGTTTTGAGATCCTAATAGTATCTGTTAGTTTTCCGACTTACCTTTTTTTTAGTTGTTGTGATAATTATCTCTGTATAAACCGCAAATTTATATATTGGAAAAGAGTCGGAAATTGCATAAATTTATTTGATAATTTGCGCTGTGTTGTAGCTGTGAAAGGGCACCAGCTGAACACTGCTTAATTTTAAGCTAGAGAGTATAAACGGAAAGTAAATAATGTTTTCGTTTTATAAAATTGACAATTTGTAGTTTTATTTACGGAGTCGCACGTCCGTACTGTTGGCGATGAGAAGGTTAGGTTAGGTTAAGATGGCCAGGAACGTCGAGATATGTTTAAGCTCTTTTTCTGAGATCTTAGTTAAGTTATCCAGGAAAGGGCGTCCTAATAATGTCAGTCTCTTCCTACTGTTGGCCGGACAGTGGCATAGCAAGTGCTCGACCGCCTCCTCCTCCTCGCCATTTCCACAGCTTTTGCAGAAGTCCCAGGATTTTATCCCTAGCTTTGTGGAATGTCTTCCTATTATACAGTGGCCTGTGAGGGCTCCCAGAATAACAGCTAACTTATCTCTCTTGTGCTGAAGTAGTGCTATTGTTCTTTTCAGAATTTATGTTGGCCAGGTGAGTCTAGAGATTCTACAAGTGCCAAGGTTGCACCATCTATTGGTTGCAATACCGATCATCTTTGTTGAGATCTGTAGTTTACATGTAGCCATGTGTATACCTACTGTGGCCTTCCCTGGAAGAATATCAGCTCTGGTACCCTCTCTGGCTAGTTTATCCGCTTCACAATTTCCGCCTATGTTTTGGTGACCAGGCACCCAGATGAGGTGTATAACATATTGCTGGGCAATCTCGTTAAGAGAACTCCGTTGTGGTTTTAGTATTGGAGCTGAAAGAGTTCAGCGCTTTCAGGGCAGCCTGACTGTCCGAGAAGATAAACACATGCTCTTCAGTATGTGAGTGTGACCTTAGGAGATGCGTGGCTTCTTGAATAGCAACCATTTCCTCTTGATAAACGATACTGTAAATGCAAAAAATGAATGCAATAACAAAAACAACTTATGCAGCAGTACTGATAATTATTTCGATTTATTTATATGTACTGACATTGACCTTCGATGGAACCCATCGCCATTGCTCTGGCTTACTATATTCTAGGATTTCGGCAATTATATGTCCCTCAAATGCTTTATATTTTCTCTCGGCTCAGTTTATCCAAAGAAATCGCTGAGAATGTTGGTCTGTTTCGCATATCTTGTGAAAACATTTCCTTGATGTCGGCAGCAATTCCAATTACGTGTTGGCGAATTGCAAATAGGATACTTATCAAGGGCTTTGCCTGCTCAGGTCCTTTTAACACTTGGTAATTCATATTCTGAATTTTCCCGACTTGTTCACATTTTTTCACAGCAAAATGGCGGTGCTATTTCGTAGCTCATCGCTAGAAAGCTCTCGGGCACCTTGTCAAAATACTACTGCATTTCAGATTTGTAACGCTCTCCAAATGCAGAATCTCGGCTCATTTTACGTTCAATTCCCTGAAGTCGTGATTTGGCCATCACAAAACTGTGGGGCAGCGCTGCTTCCACAGTAATACCGTTTCAAAGCGGTCGCCAATTCTTTTTGTGGTTGTTTCTAAAATATGCTTGGCTCGCATATTCTCTTCTGACTTGGGCAAGGAGGTTGTGGAATTCATACCAAAATTGTAAGTGCTGAAACAACCTTCCACCAGTTTATGTAGATTAGACACATCTTCTTGTGCCTTAATATGCAGTACTATAGGTTGCGATTTGACAGAATCGCTCTTTGGGCCATATGCGACGCAACCGAATTTGGTTTTAACGGCGATTGGATTTCCTTTATCAAGGACCTCGATAAGAACTCACAGAGTGGCATGATCTACACCGATCAGGATCTCTGGCTTCGCTCCGTTGAAGCCAGCTATCTGCGTGGCCCGCAGATGTGCAAAATCATTTTTGCTAAATGACTGGACTGGAAGTCCAAGATTACGTACCGTCCGTACGTTATTCATTGCGTACCATTGTTGCCTGTCTTTTGAAGTATTTCAAGACTTATCCGTCTGCACTTTTCAGTAGTTCCTCCTTCTCCAAACCATTGCAGTTTCGATTGCTCAATGTTGCCTTTAAGAACCAGGTTATCGGCCACTCGATCCTCTATGATTGATATCGATGGTCCACTTAAGACAATTGGCAATATCTTAAAAAGCTGTCCTCCTGTCAGCTCCGTGTGACAGCTCAAAACTCGTTATTCTTCACATGACGGTGCTTTCTGATTGCTACTAGTTGGCTGCTGGTTGTGGAGACTGGGATGGTGCACTCGCTGGCAATCATCTTTACCACAGATACGTTTGTTGCGACATTTGGTGGCGACGTGACCTTTTCCTAGGCAAGAAAAGCCAAGCTGGATGGATTTGACTTTATCCCAGCGGGCGGCAACACTTCTCTGCATGTATGCTTCATAGATATTCATCTTGTGTCTGCCTGAACACTGCGGGCACACTGTCTTCTTTGCGTTTCTTGCGTTACTCATATGCATCACTATACCTGGTTTTGATGGATGGCTTTTCACATTGGCATTGGGCGGCAACAAACAAACGACTCTAGCGACGGAACTCAACCACTCCGAAAAGGCTTTGATTGATGTATATGGTTCAATTTGAACTGAATGCTGTGCCCAGTCATAGTGCTTACTTGGCGGCAGCTTCCTTACCATGTGTTCCATCATGGCAACATCTAGATACATACATATAGTTAGCGCTCGCATTTTGAGGACGTCAGCAAGGACACTGTGTTTCGCACTTTTGTTGCAAATGACACGATTCGATCCATTTTATTTTCACCAAAGGCCGGCCACTGCTGTAACATTGTCATCTGATCTCGTACCAATAGCTCTGGATGGCCGTACCTGAATCTTAATTCCTCCATTGCATTAGGCACATCACTCGGGTAAATCAGCATCGCTGAAACTGTCTCACTCGCTGCACCTTGAAGACATTTTTGCAGTTGCATTAGATTTCGCGATTTGTGTACTTAAACATTTTTGTTGGCATGAAATAGTGGCCATATAAATAGTCGCCACTCCTCGGGTGCACCGGAATACACTGCCAGATCATACATTTTATTTCGTTTTGCTATTTTCACTGAATCTGAGTTGTTTGAGTCATTTACGGCGGCATTGTTACCGGCGGCATTATTCACGGTGGCACTATTAACGACGGCACTATAAACGGCGAGGTCAACACTCGATCTGTCTTTGATTGCAGGAACATCCATCTGCAAACTATTTAGTTCACGCTTAAATTGTAGTCCTTCACTGCGAATATAACAACAACTCTATATAACAACCAAAATGCACGACGCGGAGTTTATACGAAAATGAATGTTAGAAGACTTGCGTAGAAACTGTATGTAACTATTTTTAAAAAGACATGAAGATTCCCTCAGTCTAAGTGCTGTAACTATTGCCCTCTCTCTCGCAAGGAGATCAAGTGGGATCAGATGGAGCATTATATTTAGTGCGTCCGTGGGTGTGGTACGTAAAGCTCCACTGATACAAAGTTCAACACTCCTTTGCCCTTATGCAATTGCTTAAGAGGAGCAGCCCTTTCTAGTGGTGGCCACCTTACACATACCCCGTAGAGCAGAATGGGCCTAACTACTGCCGTATATAACGAGTAGACGATAGATGGGGAGAGCAAAGAGTGCTATATTTGCCTTCTTAGTACGCTCTTCCTTGTTTTTGTTCCAGTTGAACTTCCTATCCAGGATCAATCCTAGATATTTTGCGCATTTGCAGATAGTGAGACTAATATTGTTAAGTTTAAGCTGATTCCATTAGGTTACATAGTGTTTGTGGGAATTTACCCCTAATTAACACCACTACATTGTAGCCAGCTACCTCCATGAGTTTTAGCGGCTGGTTCACCACTATCTCCCACAGAAGCGGAGGGAGTACACCCCCCTGTGGGGTTCCTCTACTGACAAATCTTCTTACTCTTTCGATTTCTCGATAGTGTATACCAAAAAGTGCAAGGCTGTTTCTGTTCATTTGCCTTTACTATACGAAAGTTGAGCGGGTGAAAGAACCGAGAGGTTGACTGTGCTTCTTATATGAGCGTCTAAGAGTCTCTCTAAAGTTTTTAATAGAAAAAAAAGCTAGACTAATTGGCCTAAAGTCCTTGTGTACTCCGTGAGAGGCTTAGACAGCTCTTAAAAATTGTGTATAATAATAATAATAAATAAACTCTTTCGTATATTTTAGCTGAGCTGGGAAAATACCACCCGGCCCGGCGATTTAAAGAGCTGAAAGGTATGAATAGCTCACAACATTTTATTCCTACTTATTATGTTTGATATAAGTACGGGAGAGAGTCCTTCCCTTGCATTTCTACATTGTTTTGATTCGAATTCTCTAGGAAGTGAGAATCTAGTAGCAGCTCTAGCGTTTCTTTACTAGAATCTGACCATTCACCTGGTATCCTTAGGTATCCCATTAGGTATCCCATCGAGGCTGGTGTCTTGGAGAGGATTTTCCTTAGCCGGGATGCATCGGTGGAGGTTTCTATATTGCTACAGAAACTTGCCCATGATGCACGTTTAGCCTTTATCTCCTTCTTGCATAAAATTAGTTTTATCTTACATATGTTCCATGAGGCATATTGGTCTGTATACTTTGCCTGATTATAAAGCTTCCTACAGCCATTTTTCAAATCATCTAGATGACAGACCACCAAGGGGGCTTATGTGTCACTCTCGTCCTAGCTTGGGGGCAAGCCTTCTTTAGTGCCTCGATCAGTTATTATTGAAAACCTCGTCCAGGTTTTCTAGTTTTTCTACATTTCTCGGTTCATGAGGTGTTTCAGGTGTTACGGTTGTTTTCAATGTATTTGTATACACTTCCCAGATTGTCTTTCTTACATTAATACTTCTTTCAGATTTTGGGGACTTTTGCGACAAACAGTATAGTACATATCTGTGGTCGGAAAAATAATGGTCATCCAAAACTTCATAATCATATAGTAACTCACCTCGCTCATTGCTGTTTGTACTTCCCCATTGTGTGTGGTGGGCATTCGCATCACCACTTAAGATGATATTATAGTTTTTCATCCTGCTCTCTTTGACCAGTTCCTGCATCTGTGTCGGAGGTACAGGTCCTGGGTCATCGTGTACTAGATAGAATGAGGCCATTCTAATAGTTTGTGCCCCCTATATCAAGGCTGATCGTAAACATATTATTTGTGTTAATGCCGCATATCCGTTTTCCATGGATCCATGGTTCCTGGATAAGGGCAATGTCAACTTCGCCTTTTGTGAGGCAAAGTAAAATTGCAGCCGATGCTGCTTTACTGTGATGCAGGTTTATATGGAGGACCTGCATCTCCATCCTTCCTTCCCCTTTCCACCATCATGGTCAATTCACCCTCCTCATCTACCTCACTGAGGAAAATTTGCGCTCCTGCGTCATATAGATGACCAATATCCGACCCCAGGTCTGTCGAGGCGCGCCCGCCCTTCTCCTTCTCGGACTCTTGATCCTCTACTTCCATCTCCTCTTCATTAGAGGTTACCGCCTCAAGGAAATGCACCAGGTTCTTCGCCGCTGCAGTGTCAGTCTTGTGAACTTTCTTGAGGAGGAAAAGTACCTGCGTAGTCACCCTCTGTGTACTCTCCTCCAGCTTGACCACCTTCCAGTTATGCGTAGGGAGGTTCGGATTAAACAAGCAAAATTGTTGGAGCAATTTTTCTGGAGCAGTGGGTTCCGACGGTATCCATACTATAGCCCTCTGGCGGGAAGGAATATCCTTTCCTTCTACCGCCTCCAGTTAAGCGCCGGGATAGACCTGTCCCACCTTAGCGACTGCGGCCTTATATAGAGCAGCCGACCGCTCATCATCGCATGCGATGATTTTGATATTTTCCTGGTACCACACTGTATCCGAGCAGTTTGGTGCCGGGCCAGGGTTCTCCAACATAACGTCAAGCGCCATTTTGGATAATGCCCTCGCGACCCACTTCCATTGGTGTCGTGGAATCTTTCTAGCGTCGTCATTTTTGTCAATGACTCCCAAAATTTTATGCTCCTTGGCTATTTCCCCGAAGGATTTGGCCCATGGTGTGCCACTAGTCTTGGCTCTCTTGGGTGCTGCCAATTGACTCTCCTGCATCGATCTTTGACTCTTATTGACGTTGTTCGTTCCGTATAATTTAATATCGAAGTCTGGTACCACCGCTTTGGCCCAATCGATATCATCCTTAATCTTCTGGAAATCCCCCTTTGAAATTTGGTCTTCCTTAATAGGAGCAGTAGCATGCCGCTTGAGAATAGGCTACGCGACGGTCAACATTGCTGGCTTTCGTTGGGTCAGGTCGAACGAAGTCCACTAACTATCTAACCATCCTTGTGCAGACTACCAGCTGAGGGACCAATCGCGATAAGCTGATTGGTAGAACCTCGACTAGCGATGAGAAAGATAAGAGAGTTACCGAACAAGGCGGCTGCTTCAATTAGACAATGAAACACTCGCAGGTATCGATTATAAATTTTATGTCAGCTGATTTAAGAGTTTAAATACCGATAATTAAAATTCAAATTAGTTGGATTATACAATATTCTTTTTGAAAAAGTTAGAAATAGAAAATGCTCTATATTGTATGAAAGTAGGGTATATACGTATGTGATAAAGTGTATAAGTAGATGTGAAATAGTAGCAGGCCAACTGACGCATGAGCACTAACACTTAAGCATAGACTAAGATATACGTGTATGTACGTGTTAGCACATCTACTGGGCGACGGCTCTCACATAAGCAGCAAGACAATGAACAGCCATTATTAAAATAATCGTTAAGCACAACACACCACCGCTGTTGTTATTCTTAGTACTCACTACAACCTCAGAAGTGGGATGGGCGCGCTAAAAAAGTCAATTTTTTCCGCTCGATTTATCGCCTAATCCTGACAAACATTAAGAAATCAAAATGAAACAATTAAGTGAATTAACAATGAAAGAACTGCAGCAAATATGGAGCCACAAATATTTACCGACAACAATTGCTACATTAAGATTAAGAGTTGCGGACATCCCAACGGAATAGTTGGAAGATATTTACGACAAATTACAAATCGAGGATGACAAAAATGACGATAATGCTGACGGAATTAAGTTGGAAAACATACAGGAATCTATAGAAGACAGCTGACAAACAACTATACATAAAATGACAGTTACGATAAAAATGACAACGTCTCAAAATACAGCGTTGATACAACAACAAATACGGAACAACAAAAAATGCAGACAAATTGCGAGCAACAACTATAACAGCAGACAAATAATTTTCCACTAAAAAGAACGAGTTAGAAGACATGCAACAACAAAGTACGGTCAGTCCGACGTAAATCTATGGATCGAACAGTTAAGGAATATAAGAGAGGCATATGCATTGTCAGATAATATGATGCACGCTCTCTGTGCTTCAAAAGTAACGAACAAGGCAAACCAATGGCTACACTCGAAAAAAAAATGCAACGTCAGAAAGTATAGACGAACTTTAGAAACAATTATTACTAACTTTTAGAAATAAGGACAGCAAGCTGAGCTTAAGAAAAACGTTCGAGGCGAGGAAGTAGCGTTTTAATGAAACCTTTACGGACTACTTCAACGACAAATTTATGCTGAGTGAAAAAATTACGGCAGATGATGAAGAATTTGTGGAATACGTCATAGACGGTATACCTGATGAACAACTACGCGCTCAAGCCGTCATGCAAAGATACAGAAACAAGGAGGAACTACTTAAATCTTTTGCAGATGTGGTGCTGAAAAAGCCGGCGACAACTTCAAGATAATATACAGCAAGAATCTACAGTCAAAAACAGTGTCAGATGCTACAATTGTAACAGCGTTGGACATTTCGCAGCTGATTGCGAGAGACCGAGAAGGCAGCCAGGAACGTGTTATGGGTGCGACAGCGACAAACATACCGTGGTAAACTGTTGGCAGTACAAGAAGAAGGAAGCAAAGGAGCAAAAGTATGATTATATAAGAATGTTAATTTACCCAACTTAGCTACTTTTAGTTTATCTTTAGAATACTTCATGACTCTGGTAGCCCGATAAGCTTTATTAAACATCGTTACGTCCCGGTCAGCAAATTAAATGAAGTAAAAAATATTACATATTACTGAATAAACTCGTGTGAATTAAAAATTGTTGGAAAAATATTATGTTACGTTACTGTTTTGAATAAAAATATTGAAATTGTATTAATTGTTGTGGCTAATGAGTCAATGAAGTATCCAGTAGTGTTAGGGAGAGATTTTCTGCATAATATATGCAAATAAAACAAATATTAAAAATATGAAAGAACAAAATATTGAAAAAATTGTAGAAAACAATATGGACACAAAAAATGCTAGTTTAACAAAAAAGAAAATAATGGAAAAGAAAACACAAATTTTAGAGGGTAAGACAATTGCAAAAACGAATAATAAGCTAAGTAAAATTTAAACAACATGTAATGAGGAAGATAACTCTTTTGAAAAATAAATAATGGCTATATAGACTTGAACCCAAATTATACTGAATTTAATCTAAATATTGGAAATAATAATTCACCAAAGGTAATAGCAGATGTTAATAACATTTTTCGAAAAACATACATAGAAATGAGTCGCCGAGCCGAACCTAAAGTACGAACAGAAATGAATCTTGTGTTAGAAAAACCTTAAGTCTTTAATTGTCCTCCATGCAGATTGGCTTCTGCAGAAAAACAAATGCTACAGAAAACATTAGATGACTGTTTGAGTAAGAATATAATTAGACCAAGCGAATCAGAATTCGCATCACCGATAGTTTTAGTCAGAAAAAAACTGAAGATTTAAGAATGTGCATCGACTTTAGGAATTTAAATAAAATTACGGCAAAACATAATTACCCAATTCAACTATTCGATGACTTACTAGAACGGTTAGGTAATAAAAACTTGTTTACAAAATTAAACCTAAAAAACGGATTTTTTCACGTCTTGATGAACGAAGAATCTATAAGTACACTTCGTTTATAACACCATTAGGTCAGTTCGAATTCTTGCCTTAAGAACGCTCCGTAAATTTTTCAGATGTTTATCAATATGCAGATCTGGTAAGAGAAGAAAAAGTTATAATTTACCTCGACGATATTATGACTTCTACAGATAACGCTAAATATTAGAAGAAGTCATGAAAAGAATTGTTGAGAACAAATTAGAATTACGTTTATATAAATGCAAGTTTCTGCAAAGTAGTGTAAAATATATCTGATTTACAATTGATGAATTAGGTATACATGCAGATCACAAAGGACTAGAAGCTATAAAAAATTTCCCGATACCAGACAAAGTTCATGCAAAGTTTTTTAAATTTATGCTCATATTTTAGGCGTTTTATACAAGACTTTTCGATCATAGCAAAACCACTTTACGACTTAACTAAAAAAGAGAAAAAATTTATGTTTGGAGCAGAAGAACTGAAAACTTTTGATACGTTAAAGCAAAAAATAGAGTCGCCAGTGTTAGCTCTATTTGACTCAAATTCAGAAACGGAATTGCATTGCGATGGAAGTGCGCTCGGGTTTGGTGCTGTGTTAGTCCAGAAAAAAGAGGATAATAAATGGCACCCAGTGTTTTATTTCTCAGAAGGATCAAAATTTCACAGCTACGAACTAGAGACACTAGCAATAAATTATGCACTAATAAGATTTCGCGTTTATTTGTATGACAGAAAATTTAAAATAGTTACAAACTGCAACTAACTTACTATGACGCTTAACAAACAAGAGCTGAATCCAAGAATCGCTAGATGGGCATTAGAAATGCAAAATTTTGATTACGTTGTAGAACATAGAGCAGGAAAACGTATGCAACATGTGGATGAACTTAGCAGATGGACGAAGATAATGACAGTTGAGACAAATACATTCGAGGAAAATTTAGTTATATGCCAAAATAGAGACCCAAAATTATTAAACTAAAAGGAAAAATTACAAAATTCTGAACTTAAATTCTATGAGATGCTTAATGGAGTAATTTACAAAAAATTAGGAGAAAAAAACTATTATTTTATGTTCCAGAGTCTATGGAGTCACATATTTTATTTACGTATCATGATGAAATGGGCCACGTAGGCATTAACAAGGTAATCGAATTAATAAATAAAAGCTACTGGTTCCCAAACATTAAGACAAAAGTAGAATTTCATATAAAAAATTGCTTGAAATGCATAGCTTTTTCGCATAAAATAATATACCCAAGTCTGACCATCCGTTCGAAATGTTACATATAGACCATTACGGTTCAGTAGACAGAAATTTAGTAAAAAAAACATTTATTTGTTGTAATAGATGCGTCAACCAAATTCGTGAAACTGTACCCGACAAAAACTACGACAAGAAGAGAAGTAATTACAGCTTTAAGAGAATATTTCAGATATTATAGCAGACCCAAATATACAATTTCAGATAGGTGTACAAGCTTTACGTCAAATGAGTTTACGCAGTTTTTAGAAGAAAATAATATAGAATACATAAAAATATCTACTGGTTCACCACAGGCCAAAGGGCAAGTAGAAAGAGTTAATAGAAATTTATGTCCGATGATTGCAAAATTAAGAGATAGAGAAAAAAGTTGGAACAAAGTTGTAGAAACAGTCAAATTTACGGTAAATAATACGAAACACAGAATGATTAAAGAACACCCAAGTATTTTGTTATTCGGAATAAATCAGAAAGGGAAAATAATTGATTCAGTTAGAGAAAACATTTTAGCCGAAGAGAAAATAGAGGAACGTAAAGCTTGTACCTCCTTTACTAGTCGGACTTCGCTTGAGGAGAGAAGACTTAATTTCGAAGGGTCCAGCGAAGTCCGTGATTGTAAAGGATGTAGAAAAATGACTCGATTCAGAGGTAGAGCAGCCATGATTTGGGAGCGTATGAGATGATTGTAAATAGCGCACTTTTTGCACTGAGAGATGCAGTGCTTAATTTTGTTTTTGAGTTTCGGTGTTCTGCGTGTAGTTGTACTTGGTGCATAAACTCCAGTAGGAGAAAACAAAGGACATGGCTAGATCGTCTCGTCGAGCAGATCAAGAATATATACTTTATGGGGTGTACATTGCCTCCTTCATTGCGTCATAAACTTTCAGACAAATTGATAATACCTTTTCACACTATCTGGTGTGTTACATAAATCTCTTTCACCCCAATTCCGACCCAAATCCATTTGGTAGGCGTCACAGAAATCAGTTTGAGTTGGATAAAAACAAAGTAACATTTTTAACTCTACTTGACTACAGTAAAGCGACAGGCAGTTGTTACTCCTATAGCCATGTCATCGTTTTTACCAATTAATTGTGGCATCCCTCAAGGATCAGTACTTGCTCCCTTAGTGATCTCCATATACGAGGCATATACAGAAAGTAAGTGTACTGAATTTTTGTAGGTTTTAAATTTTTTTATTTAAACAAAAAAATTACGTCGCGTTCTTTACGAACCACCTCGAAGCAGTCTCGTTGTAAAGGGGAGAGTCAGGCTATACTGCCGTGTTGCCAACATGACGAAAATAAAATCCCTCCGGCGGTAAGAGCCTCAGTACACTTACTTTCTGGATATGCCTCGTATGTTAACGATCTACCGTCCGTTTTGTCTAATTGTGAAGTCCATATGTATGCTGATGATGTCCAAATGCATGTTAGTCGTTCTTTGGAGCTAATAGAGGAAGGTGTTACAGTGTGCAATAATGAACTCGTGACAATATGTGACTGGGCGAAGCAAAATGGACTGCGCCTTAAACTAGCTTAATCAAAATGTATTGTCATTTACAAAAAATTCATAAACCTAGCTCACTTGCAAAAGCTTTCCTTACAAGATTCGAATATTGAATATGTAGATAGAGCAAACAAGCTAGGTATTGAGATCAATAGAACCTTATAATGGAATAACAAGATTATTAAAGCGTCAGGAAGAACATTTAGTATTCTACGATCACTATTTGCCAATCAAACGCAGGCTTCTTATTGCAAAAACATATTTAATACCATCACTTTTTACGGAGTTGAAATTTTCGCTAATTGCGATTCAGTGAGAACAATGACTGAAAACTGCATTTACTAGCATAATTATTAATAGATATGTTTTTAATTTAAACCATTATGACCATGTTTGACATCTTGCATGCAAAATTTTTGGACTGACCCAAAAAAAATGAATACATTTTAAAGTTTTAGTTCAACTGCACAGAAAAATTTCTACACAAGAACCGCCATACGTGTATCAAAAGCTTACATTTGCTTCATCAAGAAGAACAAATAACAGCGTCTCTACAAAATTCAATTTTGCAAGTTCAGGCAGACAATTTTGTGTATACGCTGTCTGCCTTTGGAATTAATTACCACCTCAACTTAAAACTATTAGAAGTGCCATGCAATTTAAACAAAAATTAAAGTTATACCTTAACAATCAGGAAATTTAAAAGAAAATTTAAAAGAAGTTTAATTATCAATTATTTAATAATTTTATTAACATTAGTATATACATCTATAAATTCTTCCATTAAGATAGTTCAATAACCAGCATTTTCTTTTGCCAGGTAGTGATGTGGATCCAGCATCACCATTGAAATGCCGTCCGGGCCGAGTGCCTTGGATGATATTGCTTTCCCAATAGTAGCAAAAACTTGCTCACATGCAAAATCCACTAAATCCTCTAGTCCTTTTTTCTTTCTAATATGAACCTATTCTGCTGAGAAGGGTTTTGCATGAACTTTCTGCAGAACAAGGTTGTACACTTCTTCGACGATCTCTTGCACTGCAATTAAGACATCATGACGCTCGATATAATCCACAATCTCACCACTTTCCCACGCAGACCATTACAATTGAGCTGCAAAACTCTAAACGAGTTAAACCGCTGCTCAATTCAAGGACTGTGAGCACGCATAATTAGTTGACGGGCCGGCGGGAGGATTGACGCAGATTTTGTAGAATAGGAGCTACATGATGTCCGCACGGGTGACAGGGAATCATGTGAAACAAGCGATTCATTCCTCTGCATGGATTGACAGCCCGATACAAGGAAGACAACACTCCACTCTCTATGAGCATTCAGATCAGTACAGCTGTTTGTGAGGTAGTTGTTGCAGTTATGTTGGGTGTAGGGTACACAAGAAACTGTGCTACGGCTGTAGCATATTAGGTGAGTAACACTTAGCAACAAATTGCACTGTCCAGTCTCTATGAGAAAAGAGGCCAGAACAAGGTCTCAGATGATACCATCTGCCACATATGGAATATTGAACTGATGTCACGTTACGGCAAATCTCTCTCACATAAAAAACTCTTCCGATTATGGCGTTAAAGCAGCTGTTGTCAAGTGAAAAATGTCCTTTCTACGTCTCTTGGCTTCAATTCGTGCGGCACCCAATTTCCTTGCTTTTGAATCATTCTCATGGCTTTTGAGGCGTTTGCCAACTGTTGAAAAGTCAACTCCCGAAGATTCGGACAATTCTTGAAGGGTTTGACACGGATCTTAATCGAGTAATGCTTCCAATTCTTCCTCTTCAAACTTTTTGGGCTGGCCCGGACGTTCTTTGTCCTCCGTATCAAAAACTCGAATTTTGAACCGACGAAACCAGTACTCATAAGGTCAAATCGATGGAGCTTAGCCCCCGTAAGCCATATGTAAGTCATATGTACACCATCTAACTTACGAGTACGCAAGCTGTCCTCAGTGTATAACTCTAAATTTATTCTTTTTGATGAGCTGAAAATACTTTTAATTTTTTCATATTTTACCCAATCTGATGGCGACCCGCCCGATTATACGATTATGGTTTTCTCATGACTGTAACGCAAATGTTGTTAGCTAATTACGAGATAATAATATGGAATAATTTATTATGAATTTATCTTTATTAAAATTTCTGGAACATCAACGCCACACTCCTACATTCGAAACGCCATTTTTGCATATATGAAGAAGATCTTCTCTGTTTCTCCAGGCCAACACTTTCTTTTTTTCCACATCCCACAGAAACAATCAAAAATTATTAAAATATAAATATAATATTCAATGTACTTCTTCAAATTCACTAACAGCTGCCATTAAATGAAATTATAGTGTTGCAAACCACCATTTCCCTTAAATATTGCAATGCTACCAACTTATTTCACATGTTACTCAATGAAACCATGTGCAAAAACCAAGTCACAATGTGTGCGGCCAGAATAGTGTCATATAATTCAAACTCAACTGACATGTTTTTCAATGGACTGCAGCCGGAATTGTGGCCAACATTACTAGTTTTTGCTAATTCGATTCTAGCTCTCTGTGTGTAAACGGGCTATTAGTGTATGGTGTATGACGTGAAATGCTTCGAAACTCTTTATAAACTCCGCATATCTAACTATGTTTGTTTCGCGAATTAACATGTATCGTGTACAGAATATAAAAATGCCTGATAATACTGTGACGACGGTAAAAAACAGTCGCAAAACACAGAGAGAAGGACGAAGAGGGAAAATATATGGATATAAAGGAATTAAATAAATTTTGATTGAAAGATTAGGAAATAGAAAACTTTATAGTTAGTAGAGTATAGAAGTAAATAGGAAATATAACATTTTACAGTTAGTAGGACATAGAGGTAAATAGGAAATAGAACATTGCAAACCACGATCAATTATTTTTACGCGACTACTACCCCACTGTGCCATTAAAATGCGAGAAACAGTTGAACTGCAAAAACAATATCCCGACCCTCTCACAATGATATACCCTACGAGCGCATAAGAAAGAAGCATGCGAGACCAGATAGCACACACCGACATTCCATCCCACACGATCCACCACACCGACACCACACACGTGGAGAAGGGCACACATTTCTATCCACACGCTGTACTATTCTAACGAACAAGAACAACAACAAGAACCTCTCTCTCAAACGAATCGGTATAATAACAGCAGCAAAGATTGAAGAACGAAACAAAAACAACAAGACCAACAGATAACGCATTCCCCAAAGAAACTAGCGCAACACCGGCGATCAACGGAAATATGCAAAGTAGGTCAGAGAACTATTCTCACAACAACAACGACAATGCTGACGGACAACAGCGCATACTCGCCAGTGAAAAAAAAAACCCAACGGAGAGAGTATAAGCGAAACAAGTGCGCAGTTTCTGGAACATCAACGCCACACTCCTACATTCGAACCCCATTTTTGCATATATGTGAATATTTTTGCGCCTATAACTCTATGAAGATCTTCTCTGTTTCTCCAGGCCAACACTTTCTTTTTTTCCATATCCCACAGAAACAATCAAAAATTATTAAAATATAAATATAATATTCAATGTACTTCTTCAAATTCACTAACAGCTGCCATTAAATGAAATTATAGTGTTGCAAACCACCATTTCCCTTAAGTATTGCAATGCTACCAACTTATTTCACATGTTACTCAATGAAACCATGTGCAAAAACCAAGTCACAATGTGTGCGGCCAGAATAGTGTCATATAATTCAAACTCAACTGACATGTTTTTCAATGGACTGCAGCCGGAATTGTGGCCAGCATTACTAGTTTTTGCTAATTCGATTCTAGCTCTCTGTGTGTAAACGGGCTATTAGTGTATGGTGTATGACGTGAAATGCTTCGAAACTCTTTATAAACTCCGCATATCTAACTATGTTTGTTTCGCGAATTAACATGTATCGTGTACAGAATATAAAAATGCCTGATAATACTGTGACGACGGTAAAATACCGTCGCAAAACACAGAGACGGTATGATTGATTGAAATATTAGGAAATAGAACACTTTATAGTTAGTAGGGTATAGAATTAAATAGGAAATAGAACATTTTATAGTTAGTAGGATATAGAGGTAAATAGGAAATAGAACATTGCAAACCACGATCAATTATTTTTACGCGACTACTACCCCACTGTGCCATTAAAATGCGAGAAACAGTTAAAATGCAACAACAATATCCCGACCGGCTCACAATGATATACCGTACGAGCGCATAAGAAAGAAGCATGCGAGACCAGATAGCACACACCGACATTCCATCCCACACGATCCGCCACACCGACACCACACACGTGGATAAGGGCACACATTGCACACATTTCTATCCACACGATGTACTATTCTAACGAACAAGAACAACAACAAGAACCTCTCTCTCAAACGAAGCGGTATAATAACAGCAGCAGAGATTGAAGAACGAAACAACAACACAAGACCAACGCATTCCCAAAGAAAATAGCGCAACACCGGCGATCAACGGAAAAATGCAAAGTAGGTCAGAGAACTATTCTCACAACAACAACGACAATGCTGACGGACAACAGCGCATACTCGCCAGTGAAAAAAACCCAACGGAGAGAGTATAAGAGAAACAAGTGCGCAGCGACAGCGACGTTGCGAATAATTCTAGCTTCATGCGGTCTGGAATGAAATGCGCAGAGACACTTGGAAGCAAAAAGCAGCGCAGGAGAGACCGCAGGTGAGTGTGATATTTTGGTGTGTCGGCGATAACGGAAACAAAAATGTTGTTGTTTTCATGTACATTTTAAAGAAAACAAAATGTACTTGAAAGCAGAACTTAGGTTTGCAATTGAAGGAAAAGAAAAATATTTTTTTTGCAAGGAAAAAAAGTGCAGTGAGGTGTGAGCGAGGTAAATACTACATAAAAAAAAATATTTCAATAAATAAAAAGTGCGGTGCGGTGACATAAAGATTAAATAAGAAAAAAAAAATTAAACAAAAGGAAAAAATAGTGCTAATGCTGGTCGTGGCCAAATAGCTTATTAAAATCGTGATTCTTTGTTAGGTGTTGAATCTGACGGACTTTGGCCCGCGTTTCAACGGCCTAAATAGCCAGGTACCGGAGACAGCTCCGTTCTGACGCCGAGTAATAAAAGATTAGTGCATCGTGATTTTTTCTTAGGCGTTGAATCCGACGGACTTTGGCCCGCGTTTCAACGGCCTAAATAGCCAGGTACCGGAGACGACTCCGTCCTGACGAAGCGTAACAAAGACGAGGTAAAAGTAGTGTTTTCTTAGGCGTTGAAACTGACGGACTAAGGCCCGCATTTCAACGGTCTAAATAGCCAGGTACAGTCTTGAAGATATACTTGGATAGACTATAGATAGACTTGTGTAAAGGAAAAAAACCACCTTAAAAGTTAAGTTAAGAGCGCTGCTTCGGCACCCGAAGTGTGCTCTCTCGGAGGGAGAGAAATGTTCCGCTATCGGGAATCGTCCATACTATTGAACAAACAGGGAGTCTCGTTTTTACCGCCGACGCGAACACACCACACCGCTCCGGGTTTAGGCTTAAGAAATAATAGTTTTAGAATGGAAAAAATACAATAAATTTTTCCATGTGACCCGATAGGATAACACGTGCATAGTGAGACCAGTAACAGACGGAATAAAGCTAAATTGTTTAAAACTTTGAGGTTTATTAAATAAAAAGTTGGCCAATTATAATAAAACAAATTCCGAATTTTAATTTTATGAAATGAAATAATTGCATTGCCACGTGTATAGGAGCGATAAACTAAATAAATTTCCGAATTTATATTTTATGAGATAAACTAACTGCAGTGTGAATTGTATAGAAGCGAGAAAATAAATGAAATCTTACAATAATTTAAATTCCACGAAATAAAATAAGTTCGGGGCGATAAACTGAATAAAACATGTTATTTTGAATTAAAGTTCCGAAATGAGTTTTCCATAAATAATAAAGATTCCTGGAGTTCAACACCGCCAGAGTTCACTAAATTTATACAAATTTCTGTGACAGGACGCCTGGGCATCGGACGAGGATACTCCGGCCTGTGGCCTCGTTACAGTGGCGCCCGAGGAGGGACCCACGGCTTAAAAAAATCATAAAAAAAAAAGAAAACGCGAATTCGGAAAAAAGCACACACGTGCAGGAGGGCACACATTGATAAATAAAAAGCGCGGTGCGGAGACATAAAGATTAAATAAGAAACAATTAATTAAACAAATTGAAAAAATAGTGCTAATGCTGGTCGTAGCCAAATAGCTTATTAAAATCGTGATTCTTTGTTAGGTGTTGAATCTGACGGACTTTGGCCCCCGTTTCAACGGCCTAAATAGCCAGGTACCGGAGACGGCTCCGTTCTGACGCCGACTAATAAAAGATTAGTGCATCGTGATTCTTTCTTAGGCGTTAAATCCGACGGACTTTGGCCCGCGTTTCAACGGCCTAAATAGCCAGGTACCGGAGACGACTCCGTCCTGATGCAGAATAATAAAAGATTAGTGCATCGTGATTCTCTCTTAGGCGTTGAATCTGACGGACTTTGGCCCGCGTTTCAACGGCCTAAATAGCCAGGTACCGGAGACGACTCCGTCCTGACGCCGCGTAACAAAGACGAGGTTAAAGTAGTGTTTTCTTAGGCGTTGAAACTGACGGACTCTGGCCCGCATATCAACGGTCTAAATAGCCAGGTACAGTCCTGAAGATATACTTGGTAGATAGACTTATGTAAAGGAAAAAAACGACTAGGAAGGAAGTAGGGTTAGGTTCACTAGACGCCGGCAGGTTAAGTTAAGAGAGGAAAAGAAAAAAGAAAATTAGACGACCCCCGACCCCGCGCTGCTTCGGCACCCGAAGCGTGCTTCGGGAATACTGCTCTCACGGAGAGAGAGAAATGTTCCGCTATCGGGAATCGTCCATATGATTGAACAAACAGGAAGTCTCGCGAACACACCACACCGCTCCGGGTTTAGGCTTAAGAAATAATAGTTTTAGAATGGAAAAAATATAATAAATTTTTCCATGTGACCCGATAGGATAACACGTGATAACACGTAATTGAAAAGTTTCTCGTGTATTTCATAATTTTCTGTTCAAGAATGATACCGACACTGGAAACGCGTCCCAGCATGTTCTGTTCCATTCATGCAAGTACGGTCTCTTTCATTCTATTATTTTATTATCCCCTTATAAACTGCGCCACTTGACTATTAGTGATCCGCTAATCGAGAGAGTATAAATGGTGCGTTTTGAATAGTTTTTGATATTGATTGTAATACAATCAACAACGAATGTTTTCATAATTAATTATTTATTTTTACATTTTTAATTAATTATTAAACGTCGTACCATACGTGAATAATGTAATTCTTATTGGCGACCTTATAATGTGTATATACGAATTTTAGCTGGCTCGAGGTCATTTTACATTGGGAAATAATTCTTATATGTATATATATTTCCTCAATGCGAAAGGTAGAATAATGAAAACTATTTTGTTTACACAGCAAAAATGATTGGCTTCCGGTACACGTGTTTCAGGGTTTGCCAAACATGTCATCAGACGGATAGGCCGTATTTTGCTAATGATTGCTTATATACCAATCTTAATTGAAAAGTGTCTCGTGTTATTCACGCATTTCTGTTCATTCTTGATAACGACACTGGAAACGCGTAAAGTGTCCCAGCATGTTCTGTTGCATGCATGCAAGTACGGTATCTTTCATTCTTCTGTGTTTTATTATTGTATTATCCCTTATAATATGAGTGGATTATTTATGACAAAAACAATTCGAAATGCTGGCAACTCTCATCAGCTGTTTTGTGATAAACAAGAACTGAAAACAAAATATGCATCAACGTAGTAGCTGCGTAACAAGTATTTTGATACCAATTTTAAATAAAACTAATAATAATCTTGTGACCTTCGGGTCACATGGAAAAATTTGTTTTATTTTTTCCATTCTAAAACTATTATTTCTTAAGCCTAAACCCGGAGCGGTGTGGTGTGTTCGCGTCGGCGGTAAAAACGAGACTTCCTGTTTGTTCAATCATATGGACGATTCCCGATAGCGGAACATTTCTCTCTCTCCGTGAGAGCAGTATTCCCGAAGCACGCTTCGGGTGCCGAAGCAGCGCGGGGTCGGGGGTCGTCTAATTTTCTTTTTTCTTTTCCTCTCTTAACTTAACCTGCCGGCGTCTAGTGAACCTAACCCTACTTCCTTCCTAGTGGTTTTTTTCCTTTACATAAGTCTATCTACCAAGTATATCTTCAGGACTGTACCTGGCTATTTAGACCGTTGATATGCGGGCCAGAGTCCGTCAGTTTCAACGCCTAAGAAAACACTACTTTAACCTCGTCTTTGTTACGCGGCGTCAGGACGGAGTCGTCTCCGGTACCTGGCTATTTAGGCCGTTGAAACGCGGGCCAAAGACCGTCAGATTCAACGCCTAAGAGAGAATCACGATGCACTAATCTTTTATTATTCTGCATCAGGACGGAGTCGTCTCCGGTACCTGGCTATTTAGGCCGTTGAAACGCGGGCCAAAGTCCGTCGGATTTAACGCCTAAGAAAGAATCACGATGCACTAATCTTTTATTAGTCGGCGTCAGAACGGTGCCGTCTCCGGTACCTGGCTATTTAGGCAGTTGAAACGCGGGCCAAAGTCCGTCAGATTCAACACCTAACAAAGAATCACGATTTTAATAAGCTATTTGGCTACGATCAGCATTAGCACTATTTTTTCAATTTGTTTAATTAATTGTTTCTTATTTAATCTTTATGTCACCGCACCGCGCTTTATATTTATTGAAATATTTTTTTTTATGTAGTATTTACCTCGCTCACACCTCACTGCACTTTTTTTCCTTGAAAAAAAAATATTTTTCTTTTCCTTCAATTGCAAACCTAAGTTCTGCTTTCAAGTACATTTTGTTTTCTTTAAAATGTACATGAAAACAACAACATTTTTGTTTCCGTTATCGCCGACACACCAAAATATCACACACACCTACGGTCTCTCCTGCGCTGCTTTTCGCTTCCAAGTGTCTCTGCGCATTTCATTCCAGACCGCATGAAGCTAGAATTATTCGCAACGTCGCTGTCGCTGCGCACTTGTTTCTCTTATACTCTCTCCGTTGGGTTTTTTGTCACTGGCGAGTATGCGCTGTTGTCCGTCAGCATTGTCGTTGTTGTTGTGAGAATAGTTCTCTGACCTACTTTGCATTTTTCCGTTGATCGCCGGTGTTGCGCTATTTTCTTTGGGGAATGCGTTATCTGTTGGTCTTGTGTTGTTGTTTCGTTCTTCAATCTCTGCTGCTGTTATTATACCGCTTCGTTTGAGAGAGAGGTTCTTGTTGTTGTTCTTGTTCGTTAGAATAGTACAGCGTGTTGGTAGAAATGTGTGCATTGTGTGCCCTTCTCCACGTGTGTGGTGTCGGTGTGGTGGATCGTGTGGGATGGAATGTCGGTGTGTGCTATCTGGTCTCGCATGCTTCTTTCTTATGCGCTCGTACGGTATATCATTGTAAGTCGGTCGGGATATTGTTTTTGCATTTTAACTGTTTCTCGCATTTTAATGGCACAGTGGGGTAGTAGTCGCGTAAAAATAATTGATCGTGGTTTGCAATGTTCTATTTCCTATTTACCTCTATATCCTACTAACTATAAAATGTTCTATTTCCTATTTAATTCTATACCCTACTAACTATAAAGTGTTCTATTTCCTAATATTTCAATCAATCATACCGTCTCTGTGTTTTGCGACGGTATTTTACCGTCGTCACAGTATTATCAGGCATTTTTAATTCGCGAAACAAACATAGTTAGATATGCGGAGTTTATAAAGAGTTTCGAAGCATTTCACGTCATACACCATACACTAATGGCCCGTTTACACACAGAGCTAGAATCGAATTAGCAAAAACTAGTATTGCTGGCCACAATTCCGGCTGCAGTCCATTGAAAAACATGTCAGTTGAGTTTGAATTATATGACACTATTCTGGCCGCACACATTATGACTTGGTTTTTGCACATGGTTTCATTGAGTAACATGTGAAATAAGTTGGTAGCATTGCAATATTTAAGGGAAATGGTGGTTTGCAACACTATAATTTCATTTAATGGCAGCTGTTTGTGAATTTGAAGAAGTACATTGAATATTATATTTATATTTTAATAATTTTTGATTGTTTCTGTGGGATGTGGAAAAAAAGAAAGTGTTGGCCTGGAGAAACAGAGAAGATCTTCTTCATATATGCAAAAATGGCGTTTCGAATGTAGGAGTGTCGCGTTGATGTTCCAGAAATTTTAATAAAGATAAATTCATAATAAATTATTCCATATTATTATCTCGTAATTAGCTAACAACATTTGCGTTTAAGTCATGAGAAAACCATAATCGTATAATCGGGCGGGTCGCCATCAGATTGGGTAAAATATGAAAAAATTAAAAGTATTTTCAGCTCATCAAAAAGAATAAATTTAGAGTTATACACTGAGGACAGCTTGCGTACTCGTAAGTTAGATGGTGTACATATGACTTACATATGGCTTACGGGGGCTAAGCTCCATCGATTTGACCTTATGAGTACTGGTTTCGTCGGTTCAAAATTGGAGTTTTTGATACGGAGGACAAAGAACGTCCGGGCCAGCCCAAAAAGTTTGAAGAGGAAGAATTGGAAGCATTACTCGATTAAGATCCGTGTCAAACCCTTCAACTGTCCGAATCTTCGGGAGTTGACTTTTCAACAATTGGCAAACTCCTCAAAGCCATGAGAATGATTCAAAAGCAAGGAAATTGGGTGCCGCACGAATTGAAGCCAAGAGACGTAGAAAGGACATTTTTCACTTGACAACAGCTGCTTTAACGCCATAATTGGAAGAGTTTTTTATGTGAGAGAGATTTGCCGTAACGTGACATCGGTTCAATATTCCATATGTGGCAGATGGTATCATCTGAGACCTTGTTCTGGCCTCTTTTCTCATAGAGACTGGACAGTGCAATTTGTTGCTAAGTGTTGCTCACCTAATATGCTACAGCCGTAGCACAGTTTCTTGTGTACCCTACACCCAACATAACTGCAACAACTACCTCACAAACGGCTGTACTGATCTGAATTCTCATAGAGAGTGGAGTGTTGTCTTCCTTGTATCGGGCTGTCAATCCATGCAGAGGAATGAATCCCGTCGGCCCGTCAACTAATTATGCGTGCTCACAGTCCTTGAATTGAGCAGCGGTTTAACTCGTTTTGAGTTTTGCAGCTCAATTGCAATGGTCTGCGTGGGAAAGTGGTGAGATTGTGGATTATATCGAGCGTCATGATGTCTTAATTGCAGTGCAAGAGATCGTCGAAGAAGTGTACAACCTTGTTCTGCAGAAAGTTCATGCAAAACCCTTCTCAGCAGAATAGGTTCATATTAGAAAGAAAAAAGGACTAGAGGATTTAGTGGATTTTGCATGTGAGCAAGTTTTTGCTACTATTGGGAAAGCAATATCATCCAAGGCACTCGGCCCGGACGGCATTTCAATGGTGATGCTGGATCCACATCACTACCTGGCAAAAGAAAATGCTGGTTATTGAACTATCTTAATGGAAGAATTTATAGATGTATATACTAATGTTAATAAAATTATTAAATAATTGATTATTAAACTTCTTTTAAATTTCCTGATTGTTAAGGTATAATTTTAATTTTTGTTTAAATTGCATGGCACTTCTAATAGTTTTAAGTTGAGGTGGTAATTGATTCCAAAGGCGGACAGCGTATACACAAAATTGTCTGCCTGAACTTGCAAAATTGAATTTTGTAGAGACGCTGTTATTTGTTCTTCTTGATGAAGGAAATGTAAGCTTTTGATACACGTATGGCGGTTCTTGTGTAGAAATTTTTCTGTGCAGTTGAACTAAAACTTTAAAATGTATTCATTTTTTTTTGGGTCAGTCCAAAAATTTTGCATGCAAGATGTCAAACATGGTCATAATGGTTTAAATTAAAAACATATCTATTAATAATTATGCTAGTAAATGCAGTTTTCAGTCATTGTTCTCACTGAATCGCAATTAGCGAAAATTTCAACTCCGTAAAAAGTGATGGTATTAAATATGTTTTTGCAATAAGAAGCCTGCGTTTGATTGGCAAATAGTGATCGTAGAATACTAAATGTTCTTCCTGACGCTTTAATAATCTTGTTATTCCATTATAAGGTTCTATTGATCTCAATACCTAGCTTGTTTGCTCTATCTACATATTCAATATTCGAATCTTGTAAGGAAAGCTTTTGCAAGTGAGCTAGGTTTATGAATTTTTTGTAAATGACAATACATTTTGATTAAGCTAGTTTAAGGCGCAGTCCATTTTGCTTCGCCCAGTCACATATTGTCACGAGTTCATTATTGCACACTGTAACACCTTCCTATATTAGCTCCAAAGAACGACTAACATGCATTTGGACATCATCAGCATACATATGGACTTCACAATTAGACAAAACGGACGGTAGATCGTTAACATACGAGGCATATCCAGAAAGTAAGTGTACTGAGGCTCTTACCGCCGGAGGGATTTTATTTTCGTCATGTTGGCAACACGGCAGTGTAGCCTGACTCTCCCCTTTACAACGAGACTGCTTCGAGGTGGTTCGTAAAGAACGCGACGTAATTTTTTTGTTTAAATAAAAAAATTTAAAACCTACAAAAATTCAGTACACTTACTTTCTGTATATGCCTCGTATATGGAGATCACTAAGGGAGCAAGTACTGATCCTTGAGGGATGCCACAATTAATTGGTAAAAACGATGACATGGCTATAGGAGTAACAACTGCCTGTCGCTTTACTGTAGTCAAGTAGAGTTAAAAATGTTACTTTGTTTTTATCCAACTCAAACTGATTTCTGTGACGCCTACCAAATGGATTTGGGTCGGAATTGGGGTGAAAGAGATTTATGTAACACACCAGATAGTGTGAAAAGGTATTATCAATTTGTCTGAAAGTTTATGACGCAATGAAGGAGGCAATGTACACCCCATAAAGTATATATTCTTGATCTGCTCGACGAGACGATCTAGCCATGTCCTTTGTTTTCTCCTACTTGAGTTTATGCACCAAGTACAACTACACGCAGAACACCAACTTATGCTGCGCATAGTGCGACAAGAGTTTTATATCCCGAAACTCAAAAACAAAATTAAGCACTGCATCTCTCAGTGCAAAAAGTGCGCTATTTACAATCATCTCATACGCTCCCAAATCATGGCTGCTCTACCTCTGAATCGAGTCATTTTTCTACATCCTTTACAATCACGGACTTCGCTGGACCCTTCGAAATTAAGTCTTCTCTCCTCAAGCGAAGTCCGACTAGTAAAGGAGGTACAAGCTTTACGTTCCTCTATTTTCTCTTCGGCTAAAATGTTTTCTCTAACTGAATCAATTATTTTCCCTTTCTGATTTATTCCGAATAACAAAATACTTGGGTGTTCTTTAATCATTCTGTGTTTCGTATTATTTACCGTAAATTTGACTTTTTCTACAACTTTGTTCCAACTTTTTTCTCTATCTCTTAATTTTGCAATCATCGGACATAAATTTCTATTAACTCTTTCTACTTGCCCTTTGGCCTGTGGTGAACCAGTAGATATTTTTATGTATTCTATATTATTTTCTTCTAAAAACTGCGTAAACTCATTTGACGTAAAGCTTGTACACCTATCTGAAATTGTATATTTGGGTCTGCTATAATATCTGAAATATTCTCTTAAAGCTGTAATTACTTCTCTTCTTGTCGTAGTTTTTGTCGGGTACAGTTTCACGAATTTGGTTGACGCATCTATTACAACAAATAAATGTTTTTTTACTAAATTTCTGTCTACTGAACCGTAATGGTCTATATGTAACATTTCGAACGGATGGTCAGACTTGGGTATATTATTTTATGCGAAAAAGCTATGCATTTCAAGCAACTTTTTATATGAAATTCTACTTTTGTCTTAATGTGTGGGAACCAGTAGCTTTTATTTATTAATTCGATTACCTTGTTGATGCCTACGTGGCCCATTTCATCATGATACGTAAATAAAATATGTGACTCCATAGACTCTGGAACATAAAATAATAGTTTTTTTCTCCTAATTTTTTGTAAATTACTCCGTTAAGCATCTCATAGAATTTGTGTTCAGAATTTTGTAATTTTTCTTATTTTAATTTTTCTTATTTTAATTCGTAAAGACTATGCAGCAATGTTCCACGTGGCTCATGCACTATAACATGCAAGTAGTCTAGCACACGTCGTTATGCCGCTCGTAGATTCTCTAGTTTAATAAATCGCCGTGGATCGCACGCCAAAGCTGAATTGAAAATGTGTCGTTCTACTGGTGCAAGTAGCAACGCGTAGTACTATTTATATCTGGCGTTTTAGTCCATTTAGTGCCGTCATCTGCTAGTTTTAGGTTGCAATTTCCAATATACGGTTCTTTTAAATAAAAATAAATAAATAGTTCGAGTGCGGAAACGAAGTGGCGAAGCGGAGCATAAACATGAGAATTATTATAATAAATTTGTAATTACTTTAATTAATAATTTGAAAATAATCTGGTGCTGATAAAACAAAAAAAAGTCGAATATTTTATTATCAAAAATGCCGCGACCAAAAAGATCTAATCTTTCGCGAAATAGTCACGCAGCCACTATGCGTCATACAATTAGTACAATCCACAGAAGAAGAAAGGGATAGACGGGGAAGAGGGGCAGGGGGCAAAGGGCAGGGGGAAGAGAGGCGTGGGACGTGGTGGTAGGGTAAGGGGCCGTGGAAGAAGTGGTAGGGGAAGAAGAGGTATTGGAAAGGGCAGCAACGCGTCGGGTTCCTTTTCAAAAGGAAGAAGAGGTACAGGAATGGGGGAAGGGAGAAAGAAAATGTGAGTGTTGGGAAAGGGAGGGTAGGGGAGTGGGAGGTATGGTAAGGAATCATAGGGAAGGAGCGGTAATGGCAAGGAGAATTACGTTTTCACACCTCTATGTATTGCATTCTTACAGCAATTTTCACGACTTACACCTTTATTAGAATGGTGAAGTCGTGAAATACACTACTAATTTTTAATTTCCCAATTTGTCACAACTTCAATTTGTCTGTCCGTCTGTTTCAGTTACAATAGCTAACTTTCTGCTCGGATGTTAATACAAATATAGAGTTAAAACGGATTCTTGCCCGCACTCCGCAGCCGCTTCGACTCGAAACTATTTAGAGTTTTAGGTTGCAATTTCCAATATACGGTTATTTTAAATAAAAATATATAAATAGTTCGAGTGCGGAAACGAAGTGGCGAAGCGGAGCATAAATATGAGAATTATTATAATAAATTTGTAATTACTTTAATTAATAATTTGAAATAAAGATTTCTGCGTATTACAACTGTTACCATCGTGTGTTCAATATAGGAGTTGTACGCTAGGAGTATTGCTTAAAGATCGCCCAGCTACGCGTCACTCACGCGCCAACATTCTGAAATATGTGGAAATATAAATATTTTCGTGGGTAACATGTTTGCTGCTTGCGGTGCTACATAGTGAATCTCGGTCAGTAATGACTTTGTGGAACGAACCATGCGCTCCCACGCTCCACCCATATGTGGCGCACCTGAATTCCATTTTTGGGTACTGATTTTCTACTTATGATGACGACTCACGTATTGTTTGAGCACTAACAGAAATGGGACGGTAGAAAGTGACACAGTCATCTCCAAATTTACGGCACGTACAGCGTTTCTCGCGGCGTCGCCCCACTTCAATTTCGATAGGGCCAAAATAGTCCACCCCGGTGTAAATGAACGGCAGAAAGTGCGGTGATAGCCGCTCCATAGGCAAACTGCTCATTTCCGGAGGCTCCGGTCGAGCGCGACGTATGATCAGGGCAGGCTCGCACAACTACTCTCACCAAAGATCGCAGAACACAAATCCAGTAACGTTGACGCAACTCGTTGACCACTATTTCGTTATGTAGATGGTGGTACCTCCGGTGATAAAACTCAACCACTAGTTAAGTCACCCTATGTCGTCTGGGCATAATTATTGGATGCTTTACGCTGATTTCAGGAAGGGAGAGCAATTGAACAACATACTTTTGCGTTCTACTATACCGCGCCCAGACTTCAGGGAGCTGATCTCATTGGCAAACTCCTCCTGGCAGAAAAGTATGATCACGTTGTCCACCTCATAGTCGCGCTTCAGCTGCAAAAGACTATGCAGCAATGTTCCACGTGGCTCATGCACTATAACATGCAAGTAGTCTAGCACACGTCGTTATGCCGCTCGTAGATTCTCTAGTTTAATAAATCGCCGTGGATCGCACGCCAAAGCTGAATTGAAAATGTGTCGTTCTACTGGTGCAAGTAGCAACGCGTAGTACTATTTATATCTGGCGTTTTAGTCCATTTAGTGCCGTCATCTGCTAGTTTTAGGTTGCAATTTCCAATATACGGTTCTTTTAAATAAAAATAAATAAATAGTTCGAGTGCGGAAACGAAGTGGCGAAGCGGAGCATAAACATGAGAATTATTATAATAAATTTGTAATTACTTTAATTAATAATTTGAAAATAATCTGGTGCTGATAAAACAAAAAAAAGTCGAATATTTTATTATCAAAAATGCCGCGACCAAAAAGATCTAATCTTTCGCGAAATAGCCACGCAGCCACTATGCGTCATACAATTAGTACAATCCACAGAAGAAGACCGACTGGTTGGGAAAGGGATAGACGGGGAAGAGAGGCAGGGAGCAAAGGGCAGGGGGAAGAGAGGCGTGGGACGTGGTGGTAGGGTAAGGGGCCGTGGAAGAAGTGGTAGGGGAAGAAGAGGTATTGGAAAGGGCAGCAACGCGTCGGGTTCCTTTTCAAAAGGAAGAAGAGGTACAGGAATGGGGGAAGGGAGAAATAAAAGGTGAGTGTTGGGAAAGGGAGGGTAGGGGAATGGGAGGTATGGTAACGAATCATAGGGAAGGAGCGGTAATGGCAAGGGGAATGGCAGCAACCCTCTGGGAACTATTTAAGATAGACGGATGAAATGATGTATACATGTAAATAGGATCGAAGGGGGCAGGGTGGTAAAGTAAAGAGAGGTAGGGGAAGGGGGCAGCGTAAGGGCTGGTTGTAGAACGGGTGGAAGGAACAGGAGAAGAGAGGTAGGAGAATTGGAGATAGAGTAAAGGGGCATGGGGAAGGTGGGACAGTGGGAAGGAGTGGCAGGGGAAAGGAGAAGGAAGGGCAGCGCCGGGTAAACGCTTGTATATATATATATGTATGGCTATCGGTATATCTATCTATATATATATATATATATATATATATATATATATATATATATATATATATATATATATATATATATATATATATATATATATATATATATATATATATATATATATATATATATATATATATATATATATATATATATATATATATATATATATATATATCCATCACTGACTGACTGACTCACTGATCATTGTACAGCCCAAACCATAACACACAACATATATGAGACAATTTTATCGTGGAATAAGACGGCGTTTTGCGAAAATCGAATTGCAAGGGGGTCAAATTCGGGATCAACGTTCACACATTGAGAAAAGTGCTTCGTCTTCGAGCTAACTCAACCAAACTTACAGATTGTGTTTTACTATATTTTACATCTTGACCAAATTTTCTCAAAATCCGGTTACTATATCATATACTATTGGCGAGCGAAGCGAGCAGGGGGCGGAGCTCATAGTATATATGTATATATATATATGTATATATATGTATATATATATATATCATACTTATATATATATATATATATATATATATATATATATATATATATATATATATATATATATATATATATATATATATATATATATATATATATATATATATATATATATATATATATATATATATATATATATATATATATATATATATATATATATATATATATATATATATATATATATATATATATATATATATATATATATATGTTTTACGCTGATTTCAGGAAGGGAGAGCAATTGAACAACATACTTTTGCGTTCTACTATACCGCGCCCAGACTTCAGGCAGCTGATCTCATTGGCAAACTCCTCCTGGCAGAAAAGTATGATCACGTTGTCCACCTCATAGTCGCGCTTCAGCTGCAAAAGACTATGCAGCAATGTTCCACGTGGCTCATGCACTATAACACGCAAGTAGTCTAGCACATGTGCCGCTCTTAGATTCTCTAGTTTACTAAATCGCCGTGGATCGCACGCCAAAGCTGAATTGAAAATGTGTCGTTCTATTGGTGCAAGTAGCACCTCGTAGTACTATTTATATCTGGCGTTTTAGTCCATTTAGTGCCGTCATCTGCTACGTTTTGGGCAGAGGGTACCCAACGCCAGTTGTCAACATCAGATCATTCCAAAATCTCACCGATTCGCAGCGCAACAAATTCTTGAAACTTGCGCGCATCAGATCGGATCCAGTAGAGAACATCTTTCGAGTCGGTCCAAAATTAACGCTTGTCGAGACGGATTGACACCTCAGATTCAATGTATTTCGCGAGCGTTAAGCCGAGCACTGCAGCCATCAACTCCATTCGTGGTATCGAAATGGGTCTCAAAGGCGCAACACGTGTTTTCGATGCCACCAATGAGCATCTTATGTCTCATCTTGTGTTTGATGTAGTCGTCTCATCCAGCATCAGATCGCCATATATGTTGTAGGATGATTTTAGCCCGCACATTGAAGAAGCATATAAGGTCGAGTGGGACAAATATGGACATAACCACACTTGTCATTAAGCCTATGACACGTGTATCCCAGAAATCTCCTGTGGTTTCCAAACCAAATGTTTGCAGTAGTAAAACAATATTTTTCCGAGGAAATGAATTTTTTAAAATTTTGAATCATCACGATATACTTTTCCTCTAGCCTTTTAACCGCCGTTTGCCTGCACATCACCTTCATACCAGTTTCTTGGAAGAGAGCAATAAAAGATTTCCTTTCCAGAATAGAAACAGGCAATGCAGAGTCTACAATCGTATGTAATAGTTTTCCGTCAAACAGGGTTGGCGCACTACCACTCATTTTGTAGCTTTTGTACTTTTGGAATAATTCGCTGTGCTTTACTTGCAAATGTTTAATAAAATTGGAAGTTACTTCACCGCTTCCTTTTATAACGCGATTACATGCAGCGCACTTAACACAAGTTTTCTTACCTGAAATCTAATAAATAAATCTTTACTAAACTATTCAAAAACCTTTTATATTTCTGGCATTGGCAACACTGACTGTTGCCAGATCAAATCTGTTGCTGCCATCTTGAAGTTTGACATTTTTGACGTCTTACGTACTTTGAACGTTTTGACATAAAAGCACTTTCTGTGTTTTCATTGTTAGGCCAGAATATAAAAGATTACCCTCGTAAAGACGAACATCACAAAACATTGTCAAGAAACACAAAACTTCACTACAGTCACATAAAAACGAACTTTTTTCACTTCTGTGTAAAATTCAGTTTTGAAAATAATTTTCCGCGCATCAGACGGCGCTTCCAAACGAATTTTTTTCGGGCCGGTCCTGATTCTTTTTCAACCATTGCACTTTTCCTTTTGCTGGTGGACGGTTGATTGTCCACACCGTCATTCGGCGAATCCAAATGAACGTCTTTAGGAGTCGGACCTGTTTCTTCTTCAAGCATATCCATATCGTCATTTGGAGACTCCGAACGGACGTTTCCAGAGAGGATGTGTTCTGGAGGATGAAAGTTCGGATCTTCAAAAGTGTAGTCAGCAGAAAAATCGCTATCGACAATTGATTCTGACATTTCGACCTTAAAAAAAAATGTCACAATTAAGTGCCAACAACAATAATGTTTTTTAACCTCACCAAATATTTATCGCAGCAATACCAATATGTATAGATTTGAAGAAAAATGTGTTTATAACGTTTATTCGCAGAAAATTTTGTGTTTGTAGCCTTCTTCTTTCTATTTTTCTTCACCAAATAAACATTTTACACAATTATTTTATTATTCACACAAGAATTGCCCTTTTTTTTCAGCTGCAGAGTTAGCCAAAAATATTTTGTTTTTTTTTTTAATCTCACTTCACATTCATATTCGTTTATGTTTAATATTTGCAAATATTGTTAATAACCAAAAAAAAAAATCATAAGTAATCTGAAAGTAAATACATTATTTTTTTTGATTATTTTTAGCTAATTGTAATTATTTCCTAGTAATCTTCAGTAATCGTGATTATTTTTGATTACTTATAATCAATTAGTAATCAAAAAATAATCACAAGATGATTATATAATCATTACAATTCTTTTAAATATATAATCTAATTGATTTCTAATTGTAATCAAAATTTAACAACTATGCCTTTAAGACACTTCTGCAATCTGATGATATTCTCCTCATTGCTAAATCCGCATCTTTCCGTGTACTGCTCAAAGTTACTGATGACGAGTAGCCACTCCTCTGGCTTGCCGGAAAATATTGGTAAATGACGCGCAGCTATTTGTGCTGATAACGTTGAATTCGTAGCCACTGCGCCCATGAACTGTGCACTCGTACTGGAGTACTGTGGCAGCTGCATATATCCGCACGTCACTGGAGGCGGCATAAATGGTGGCATAGCTGCCCTGATACCTGCATGTAGACTGCTATATGGAGCACGCATATGATTGAAGACGGCTGAATTTGCTTGAAACGCACTTCCATAATGAATTGGTGAAGCCACTACTCTGGGCCCAGCCCAAGTGGTGCCGATGACTCCTTCGGCAGTCCGCCATTTTGTTTCCTCGATGTGCTGATGTTACGATATTATTTGAGGTTGTGTTACCTATAGCGGCGTGGTACGGGTCTTTACGACAAACTCAAATATTTCTTAATCTTCACTATGTAGCACCGCAAGCAGCAAACATGTTACCCACGAAAATATTTATATTTCCACATAATTCAGAATGTTGGCGCGTGAGTGACGCGTAGCTGGGCGATCTTTAAGCAATACTCCTAGCGTACAATCAACCGCGTTAAGTTAATACAAACTCCTATATTGAACACATGATGGTAACAGTTGTAATACGCTGAAATCTTTATTTCAAATAATTAATTAAAGTAATTACAAATTTATTATAATAATTATCATATTTATGCTCCGCTTCGCCACTTCGCTTCCGCACTCGAACTATTTATTTATTTTTATTATAATAAGTTTGTAATTAGTTTAATTATTTGAAATAAAGATTTCAGCGTATTACAACTGATCGCATCGTGTGTTCAATATTGGAGTTTGTATTGACTTAACGCGGTTGTATCACCCAGCTTGGCATTACGCACGCGCCAATAACTATTGTAATAAATCTACTTCAAGAAGTCCTGCACTATAAATCGATTTTTGGGCTGTTATCTGTCACTTTTTGTATGTTATCGTTACTTTTGTCTGTTATCGTTACTTCTGTCTTATTTGTCGTTCAGGTACTACATGCTGAACAGGTGGACAGTCCAAACATTTGCACAAAACGTAGAAAAAGTATAAATTAGAACAAAAATTGGATGAGAGTGAGCGCCGCCGTAGTAGAAAAAACGTTTATAAACATTTTCCAACAGTCCAAACATTTGCACAAAACGTATAAAAAGTATAAATTAGAACAAAAATTGGATGAGAGTGAGCGCCGCCGTAGTAGAAAAAACGTTTATAAACATTTTCATTCTAAATTTTATTAAAAAATTCAGTTTGTTTTCATTTTGCTTTTGCTATTGTGAAGTCATGTTGGCAGCTATCTTTGAAATAACAGTTGTAACATTAAAAAGTAGGATATAGGTTGAAAAAAATGATCTACAATATAAAGATATAATAAAGTCGTGAAAATGGCCCTTATCCTTCTCGAATATGTATATACATGTATGTCGTATGGTTCTTATTCCTTTGTTTTTTTCCATATCGTTTCAGAGAATAATCACGGTGATAGTTATTGTTGTGGTGAGCAAACAACTGTTTATATTTCTTTCGTTTCTTACCCATAATGTTTTCAGACGCGAGTAAGCACATATACAACCCTACATGATTGTTGCGTTTCTGTGGCAAGTTGTTTGGCGCGAATGGAAAAAGCCGGTAGTAAATCAATTAAATTTGTTTTTGTCTACATATCTGGATAGTTAATTAATTACCGTCATGAAATTAGTAAGGTGTGTATATAGAATTTTTTTGGTATAATTTTTTTTTTTCACGTTGTAATGCGAGATAACATTTGATAACGCGCTGAGCGCCCAAAACATAGAACGCTGAGTCGAATCAAGTAATTATTATACATACATTAGTATGTATGTATCTATTCTTAAACACCTTGACACGATGAACCGGGTTTCTATTTGCAAGGCCTATAGCTTAGTACGGAATCATTTACATATGGCTTGTACAAGAATGAGTGTGTATGAGTGTACATATGTATGTGTGTATATGTGGTCACACACAAATATTGACAGCAAGCATTTTTAACTTCACGGATTTTTTGACCGTTATTAGCTCTGTGTTCAAATATGGTTTGAAATATTTTTTACAAAAACTAATTAATTTCTGACCCAATACTTCTTGTTTAAAATTGTATTATATGCTAACTTGTTTAATTTTACAAAGTATCGGTACACCTACTTTTAAACTCTCTAATGTTATTTGGATACACTAAAGTGATTATTAATTGAAATCAGCATACAGTGTTTTTACATTGAATGTACCTATTTTTGTGTAGTTTCCTAACAAATATTAAGCCAATCTTCTATCATAGTTTCTTCTATCTCAGTTTTTAATCTCCACTTTTACCCCTAGTATAAGATTGTGATTAGGAGTATATGTGGTTTGTGGTTGGTTTAAATCATGAAACCATTTTAATATTGAGAACATATTTTCAGTCTGTGCGAAATGACTACTGGGAATACAACTGTATCATCCATAAACTATGTACATATATTAAGTCGCGAAAATAATGTGAACCGGTATTGTCAACATATATATGATTTTGTTTGAAATTACAAGAAATAATAATAGTTAAATAGTTGAGGTAATGTAGAGGTTTTCGAGTTAACGATTGTAAGTTATATCCCAATTGGTTTCCTAACCTTTTAGAAGAGAGGTGATCACGCCGTATGATCTTCACGCACATTTGTTTTTGCAAAGCACTTCAGCATACGCAGTGCATTTACTTACACAAACAGCTTTGATTATCAACTAAAAATTATACAAACAATTTCATCTTTCTTCGATGTTTTTCTATAGAAAAGTGCTAAACATGATGTCCAATTATACATTGTTTTGTTGTTTTTACTAAACTATGAACGTTGTGATGTTAACATTTAAAACCTGATATATGGGAATGCCTTTATCAAGGTCTAAATGTTACTATCACAACCTTCATAGTTTACTAAGAGCAATTCTTTAATGATTTATGCACACGTAATTATTTTAACACTAATATCGAAAATTTAAACAAAATAGTATTTTACTTGATAGAAAGAAAGCCCCTCTAGGCTTGAATGACCTATTGGAGGCGTCGTGGTACTGAATCGGTATTCGGAGATATTCAGTCCAAATGGAAGTTTCTTCGAAAATGGGTGCTTCTCAAGTTTGAATTTCGACCACTTGGAGAACTCTAGTTAAATTAATTACAGCATCATCTTTGGACTTTAATTGAACTTCTGCCTTAAATTTGCATAAGTTTGCATACATTTTCCGTATTGCTCCCAATCTCGGAAAGTTTTGTACATCATTTTATTTATATACCATTCACATATAGTGTGAAATGGCATTATAACTTTGTCTTAAAGTTTTTAACGCATTTTTATTGCAGTTTAATAGAGTATCAAGATTGACCAGCCGACCACTTTTGGTTTTTTGTATAACTTCTTTACTGAAGTCAATATTAAGTTGAAATGCAATGTGGTGCCTTTTTATGGTCCGCCGTTTAACATACATAGACTAACGGCCGTGGTCGGCCCACTTTTTGGGGTAGCCCCCGTACACATATACTTTTGTGTATTTGTTAGAATAACTATTAAAATCAATATAAGGTTGAAATGCGATATGGTGCCTTATAATAGATAGCCGCTTAGCAAACATACCCAATGGGAGTGGCCATTTTTTATGAAAAAATTCTTTATTTAAATCACTATTAGCTTGAAATTTGATTTGGTCGATTTTAGTTGATATACATATACTACATCGCATCATACACATCTTCTAGTGGGCATGTACCGCCCACTTTTTGGGTAGGCCCAATTTAAACCCCAACTTTTATGTTTTAAATGCAATATTTAAAATTTCGTGTGAATTGGTGTTAGAGCTTCGGTCAAACCGAAGTTACCGTTTTTTTCTTGTTTAAAATTTTTTTATTTGATAAAGTGTTTGATGCGACAAAATGAATTCTTTAACGATATCTACTACTTTGAATTTAAACTTTGCGATTATTGAGTTTCTAACAATATCAGTTAACCCTTGTACCCATTATTGACATTTTGTTTACCTTTAAATTTTAGTGAAGACGCAATTTAAAGGAGGCAGACTCAGTTGACATTCACTTCGAAAAACACATGCGAAAACTAAAATAAAGTGCATGTCAAAATAGTTGTGATTAAACAAAAATTGCTGTATGCTCACATTTTAGAATTTGCATTAATTTTCTTCTTTCTTTGCACTTTGTTTTTAGATTAAAAAAAAATTACGTTTATATTACACAATTCAACAAAACATAAGCCGACAGTCAAAAGTAATTTATGTCAAAATTGTGTTTTGGGGGATAGATTCTAAAAATGTCAACTATTTGTTTTTTTTTTTTTTCATGAAATTATTGAAAAAAAAATATTTTTTGGCGTTTGCTCCTTGTTATATACGGGACTGGAAAAAAGTTAGATTCAGGAATAATATAACTAAAGCCAATGTGGTCAGTGGAACAGTAAATTGATTGGAAAAATTCGGCGAACCAATTGCTAATATCATGGTCGTCATTATCAGCAAAGCCGAAGTAAATGCGCAATGGCTGAGACCAAGATTTGCGTGTAACATTCACAAAGTCGAAAAGTGACTGGATCTAGTTTAATGTTTCTTTGAACATTTCGCAAATAACTTCTGTAAGTCACTCTTCATTTTAAACAATCATTACGTGCACAAGCATGCCGAGATTCCCTATTGCTTGCATTTTTTAAAAAGACGATTCTTTTTATGTTGCAGTAGTTTTGACCACCACGATACTTTTTTTTTTGCATATGTATTACTTAACAGAGGAGACATACCTGTCATAAATGTTATACAAAAGTTTTTTTCAAAATTACTACAGCGCTATTATATATTAAATATATATTAAATTTTGATTATATTTGAAAATTGATCGTTAAGAACAGAATAGTTCAGACGGTTGAATAAACGTTTCGTAGTTGAAGACATAACTTGATTTAGCTGCAGAGATATAAAAAGGTAATATCAAGAGTCGGGTGATAAGGGTCCTCAGGTGTATACATTGGAAGAATTATATTAAGTTGCCTGTTACTTGTGTTAACATGATTAATTTGATACAAGTTAAAATTGGCGTGACCACTTAGAAAATTTTTGAAAATTCAAAAACGAAGAGTCTGTTGAAATAATCCAATTAATATTTGGAATATTAAAGTCTTCCGTAACACATCAAGAGTCGAAATTCTGCAATTGTAATACAAATTGCCGCATAAAATCAGCACGACGAATGTAAATTAGATCTGATGTTCGTCCGAATGTAAAAGCACGAAATCAAGAGGTTGGAATAAAGTTGATTTTAACCGCGACGAATTCAATACAATCAGTATTAATTTTAATAGTTCGGATGGGAATTTCATATTAACAGCAATTAGTACTCAACCACAGTTTTTTTTTCTTTTTATTTGCCATCAGTTCGTTTGCAGGAACTATAATCAAATTTTCTGAGTATTTAATTTTCACATTTACGTTTTACATGATTTTACATATGATATTAACATATAATAACCTAATCTTAACCTATGCCCCCTTGGACATGACAGATCGCCACTATATGGTCTTTAAAAGTCAGCCTTTTGTCAAACCAAAAGCCTAGATAATTGACTCTGTTTCGTTTAGGAATCACCACTCCATTGAACCTCATATTAAAATTTTTAATAGCGCGAATGCAATTAATGCAGATATTACTGGGCTCTTTTTCACAAACGAGAGATTTATAATTTCTTTGGTATTTCATACAATCTTCACCACTTTTGCAGTTCACAGCAATATGATTAAGGTATTTGCATTTAGAGCAGCACGTAACCTCAACGACATCGAAACCTTACACTGTTCCCAATCAATTATATTTTTTGTGCAGCTAAAATACTAGCGAACACAACCGGATTACTTCAATTAGCGTTAAAGTAGGTTCCACTGTTTTTTTTTTTTTTACTTCAAACTGTATATTATATTACATTTTATAGAATTATCGCTCCCGCAGCCTATTTTTTATTAAGTCAGTAAGATCAAAATTGTCATGTTTAAATCTCATGCCTATAATAACCCTACGGTTAATATTACTTAATATTAATATTACTTAACAGTTTTATCACGATCGGCTTTTATGACAACAACACCTTTTTGCCTATCGGACATATTATTCACGCTTGTCTTTTTTAATCTCAACCGACGTTTGAGATTCGATTGTTCTCTTTTACTGTTTTTTGCAACGTTAGCACTTTGATGTTGTATTTTATATTTTAAACCGCATTAAGAGCATTTTCATTAGTTACAGACATATTTGAAAGCTGTTGCTTTAATGCGTCGACGCTGCTTGATACATTTATTAAATCATCTTCAATCTTTTCACACATGTACTTAATCATGGGATGTTTACACTATACAGATCCAGTCCAGAGCACGTAGGAGGTATACGAAACAGCTTCGAATACACGTCATACCATCGAATGGCTGTTCCGCCGTTTATCGCGCTTTTGCATTTAAAACACCGCGTCATATTAAATAACAGAGTTGCCCAAAACGAAATTTACAATGACACTGTGACACATACTATGCCAGCGATGGCTCCTAGAATATTGGCTTCGATGTCATCCAAAGCTTTGGGGCCAAAGCTGTACACAAGCGATTTAACGTAACCCCAAGAAAATAATCCAATGCTTTTAAATCATTGTAAAGTGAGCTGTATTACAAGTTGCCGTCGTCTTGTTGAAAATAAAAGTAGTCCCCAACGTTACCATCAAATTCGACGAAGAAATAGTTCGATTTCATGGCAATATCTGCGGAAAGGCTTCTAACGGATATATTTTAAGCGGCAACATTAGAATTAGAATTTAAATTTGTACAATTTCCAAATGTGTCAACTTGAATTGACAAATTGCCAAACATTACTGAACACAAATGATACTAGATGTCAAATATTGATAAAGCCCAATACTGAGATCGATGAAAATTTTTGATACCGAAATTGTTAATTATTACTGCTGTCAAATAAACGAAAAACAGTGCTCCCAAATCAACATGAAATACTAAAATCAGATATTTATTAGGTGAAAAGTCACATATATTGATTTTTCTTTGGGTTTTTCTGACGGAAATTCAAAATGTCACACTCTTTGCTACCTGTTTTTTTAGTATATAAAGTATTTTCGGTAGCAAACATTTTTGTTATCCGAGTACTCGATGAAAAACAGTTCGTGGCTAAATTTTTTTTTGATTGTTTGATGTTTTTTTATATGATGTTTCTTTGAACATCCCTTTTGAACGAAGGTAAACCGAGTAACTTAAGACGACTCGAATACGAGATCTGCAATGAATCAACAAAACGCGCTTGAAAACTGCTTACGAAAATTGAGGGACAAGGAAAACAAGAATAAACGAAAAATGAACCAATTATACCATTAAAAATTTGGCTTTGTCCTCTGCTATATATCCCGTTTTATCGTTTTACTGGGTAGGTGAGAATACATATTCGCGAAAAACCTACTGATTTGTTTACCTGTTTATTATTCCATTTGAATTCAAATTTTAATTAAAGAAAGTCATTTAGTAAAGGATTTTATTAAAGAATGTGCACCTTTGAAATTTAACTTTTTTTTTTTAATTGATCCTATTTTTATTTATTTTTTATGGTATGCATATTTTTTGTTTTTATTTCAAAAGTAGTAGTACTCATTGGAAAGAAATACATATATAAACGATGAATCTTAGTTTTTGAAGGATGTTTTAAATTGATTTCACTTGCGAAAATTCAATATTTAATTATCAATAGCAAAATCTTATAATAACTTATAAATCTTAGGACCCCCGTATTTTTACGGTTTTTGGTTAATACTTAACGCTGTATCATTAAATCTTCCTTCAGGTCAAATTAATTGATCTTTAATATTAAAAAAATTAAGACCTCTAGCATGTTTGGTTTTTGTATATGTTGAATTATAAATTAATTTTGAGAACAAGAAACATTTAATTTTTCTCCAGTGAATTTTGCTTTATTTGATACAATGATTCTTCCGTTTATGTATTGAAAGTTATATTATGTCTACCTCGACTGGCTCGGCAGTAGAACATTTTCGATCACTTTATCAAAAGTTGTATTCTCCATTTGATCATAAATGTTTTGTTTCAAGTGGTCAATTGCTTGAAGATTGTCCGCATAAAATTTATTCCTTGCCGCTCCGAAGTGGCCAATTGAAATATCCGAAGTAACTAATTACACGATTGTTAAACTTTTTTGCGCAAAATGATGACTAATAATATCGATATTTTTATATCGTCTTCCTATAGGGTAAACAATTATTTTCGGTTTATTATTCGGTATTATCAAAAATATGGCGTTGCTTTTGAGTATTGCATTTAATTTTAACAAGATATAAAATTATCGATTTATGGTTATTATCGGAGGTAGTAGAAGGCGTAGTAGAACCAGATCCGACAGACTAAAAACGGGGATACATCTTATCATCCTAACCCGTGCAAAAACTTGACATTTTTAAGCTTATATAAATACTTGTAAAAGGAACGCAATTTAAGCTTTTTAAAATTTGTCCTTCATCAGTCCACTGCGACTTGATCAGAGAAAATATTTTCCTTCAGTTTGTATTATGCACGGAATGCAAAAAAAAGGAAAAAAAAATCTATGAATTGGACTAGATTTTTCCTCTTTTGCATTAATCTATCGGTGTCATCATTGCAGGAATTCCTTAATAGAACATATTGCTGGAAATTAAGATATTTGAAAACCTGGGAAACCTAGAAATTAAGAGATTTTGTTCCAAAAATAGGGATTTTTGTATAAAATGCAGAGAAAATATTTACTCTAAAATTAGAAAGATACGCGGATGAGCTTCAGCCTTCCTCCTAGGTCCCGATGGCTTTTAGAACCAAATTAGCTTACATGTAACGTTTCTTATCCGGAACCTGTTTTCAATTCGATCACGTATGTCTAGAACCAAAATAGAAATGCGTGCTAAGCTTATTCTACTGGCTGATGTCTTGGTGGTCTAATTGTAATATACTACAGGTACCTCCACTATGCTGGGATGTCCCAGCGCCCGTTTTAAAGTTTTAATGTAGAATCGGAGGATTGTTTCGTTTACAGAAGTCCACATTAGTGTGGAAAGTTATTCCTTGCTATTCACTTTGGAATGGCTAAAAACGATTATTTTGCAAACGTCCCAAAGCAGCTCACAAACGTCTGTAATTCACGTATCCCATAGGATGCCTTAACATCTATTCCGGGGTGACCAAATTGTTAGATGGAAGAACAAGTATGGGACGTGGTCCTTACTTAAGTGACACTTCAACCGTATATTGGTCATGGCCGCACGTAGGAAAGCCCATCATTTGGTATAATTTGGTGTGCTGGCGGTACAAATCTTTGTGAGGTCATCATAGACCTGGTAATGCCATCTCAAATCCGGACGTTCTATCTGACGCCGTCTACCAATTAAGTTCAGGTTTCCATCGTAAACTGTTAGTGAGCTTCAGTGTTCACCCGGGTGTTTGCAGTCACTGGAGTTTTATGCGCTGGATTAATGTCAACCTCATCATACAGCTCTTTGTTCATACGAGTCCTAAAATCGACGCCAATTCTAAGAGGACAAAATTCTACGAAGAATCTTTTGAATCCCCCAAAGAGGCTGTATCCGATGATGTCAGGGCTTCTGCGCTATACAGCAGGACCAGTTTTATCAGCGTATAATATATTTTTATCTTCGGAGGTCTCTACTTCTAATTTGCTTGCTGAACCGAAGTATTAGCGGTTAGCAAGTGTGATTTTTAGTCTAATTTCCAGGCTGATGTGGTTGCTGGTATGGGCATTTACGTAGGATGTACTCCAAGAGATTAAAAATTCGCTCGGTAAAGCACCAACCCGCCTGAAATCGCTTCGTATCAAAATGCTCGGAGAGGTTCTTTCCTACTCTGACGATGATTTGAGTGTCTGAAAGTGTCGTCATATTACTGAGACTCCAATCGTTGGGCATGCATTCATCGAACCATATCTTCGATGAAGAAGAGTGATTGCATACGCCTCACCAACTCTTGAACCAATCTCCAGTCCTACAGTCTTGAATAACTCAGCTGGCGGTTCATCGGATCCTTCTGCTTTTTTATTTTGTTTAAGTAGTTTAGAGAGTTTCTCCATAGTCTGACTGATCTCTTTGCATCTGTAACTAGAGTTTCGTTATCGTCCTTGAAGAAATTAACTGCTGGCTTAAACCCTTCGGTCAGACGCTTCCCCTGCCGGGAAATAAAGGCTTACAATTGCAATGAGTAAGCTTAGCAAAGCTCTCAATCATGAAGAGAAACGAATGTTTTTGTACTTCCCCTTATCATATCACAAATCACACTGAACCACTAAATGTCAGTGCACATAAAGTCAAGAATATCATAGAAAACCATCTTAACCCGAGTAAGGAGGCAGATCACGATTTGCTTACTCCTTAAATTAATATTACACTCCCTAATCCAGCAATTAAGTACATCTCAATAATATTTAACGTTATTTTCAAACGCTGCCACAACGAAGTCGACTTTAGTAATGATCCCGAAACTTGGAAAGGATAAATCATAAGCGGGATCATACAGGCATACATTCTATTATCGTGCTTAAAAAGATGTTTCGTAAAATTGGCCAATACATACGACACATCAATTTGGGAGAAGCACGGAACTCTTGAGTAAATTAACCGTATCACTTTTGAGATTTGGCCTGCATTTGAACACCGTCAATACTTGCTCCTCAATCTATCTCGACATTGCTCAAGGATTCTATGTATTTATTTGTATGGCTCGATGGGCTCAAGTACAAAAATTCAACTTCATGCTAAACCTTAAGTCTATATTACAAGATTCTGCTTTTATCATATTGTCATTAAACCAATATGGAGGTAAAGTTACCAAGTGCCAGCAAGGTGGAAATTATTCAAAGAGCCTAATCGAAAATTCTCAGTATTCTAACTAGTGCACTCTGCTATAAATGAGGACATTCATAATGGCCTTAATGTCCCATTACGAAGATAAACACAGGCGCTATCCAAACCCAACAAAATACCCAAACGCCACTAATCCTAACGGATTAGTATGACTTAGGATTAAGAGTTGTAATATTATTGTTAGTCTCTGGTGTAGAAGAAGCAAAAACAATAAATTAAAAAAAATGTATCGATTTATTTTGAAATAAGTACCTGCAACTTGTAAGAGTGACATTTCTTTACGCCGCACCACACTCTGCTGCACTATAAAAAATAACTGCTTTGATTATTGATCTCAAGATGTACATTTGCAATGTTTAGGCGTGAGTTTCTATTAATGAATGTATATAGAATTATATTCACTTGACATGGATATTGAGCAATGCACATGGTCAATGTCAAGTGAATTCAAATCGCGAAATCTTTTTTACAGTGAAAACAGGACACTGCCATTTTATGGACAGCTGCTTCATATACATATACCCCACCCATGCAAACACATGGCCCATTTTTGTGCTTTTGTATGAAAAAACTTCTTTAACTAAGTCAATATCAGCTTGATATGTGATTTCTTATGAACGGCTGCTTCGCATACATATACTAATAGTCGAGTACCACCCACTTTTTGGGGTCGCCCCTATACAAAACCCACCCCACCTTTATGTTTTACAATACAATTTAAAATTTCGTGTAAATGGTATTAGAGTTAGAGCATCGGTTCAACCGAAATAAAAGTATTTTCTTATTTTCAAAGTTTTTTTTTGTTTGTTTATTTTTTAGATTTCTCATGAAACTCAGTCACGAGACGGTTACCATTGAGTTGAAGAACGGTACTCAAATTCACGGAACTATTACTGGAGTAGATGTTGCAATGAATACGCATTTGAAGTCTGTAAAAATGACAATAAAAAACAGAGATCCTGTCCATTTGGAGTCGTTGAGCATTCGAGGCAATAATATTAGATATTTTATATTGCCAGATAGTTTACCGCTGGAAACATTATTAATTGACGACACTCCTAAGTCGAAAACCAAAAAGAAAGAAAGCGGACGTGTTGGAAATCGCGGAAGAGGACGTGGTGCCCGGGGCCGCGGAGGACCTAGGGGCCGTGGCAGAGGCAGATCCAGTGGAAGACGTTAGAATATTGGATTAAGAATACATGAAAAGTTTAATTATAATAAAAGGAGTAAAAACAAGAAATACGTTAGTTTGAATATAGTGCAAGTCCAATCTGAACTATTAAAAACTAATTTTTTTATAAAATCTGAAACAAATTTAAAACAATATTGGATAAAAAAATTTTCAGTATAATAAATTCAATTCGATTTTGTGTGGTGGCTATACTGTCGTGTAGCTACTTGGACTCCTCGGTCAAATCGCAAGAATTTTAAGGTTTCAAATGATTCTACTTCGAGCTTATGAAGTAAACGTAGTAGTTATTCATAAAAAATTTATGTTTTTCTTTTTTTTATATAATTGTATTTATTTTGTCAAAAGGAAGCGCCAGATACGCGAACACAGACGAGAACAGCTCGGAAAGGTGAGTATATTTAGCCATGCTCGTCTATCTGTTCTGTGTGTATGCGCAACTGCAAACGAACGGACCAGCAAATTTTTCATATCGACTGACTTATTAGTCAGCTCCTGGCCACGTTTGATTTGTTGAATCGTTTCTTTCTGACTAATAGCCCAGTCATCTTAGCCAAAAATACGGGTCAACTTTGGAATGAGAGATAATAAGCTGTAAATAAGCAATCTTAAGATATTCAAGGTCAAAGGTATAAATAATTAAGTTTTTTTGTTCCTTAATTTTTTATGTGCCAGTTTTTAAACTAGTTGGTTGTGTCATCAATTATTTTTTGCAACTTGGATGTCGGTGTAGGCAAGTGTTGTAATCATAGCGAAGGACGGTGTCTTCAGCGAACGTAGCAATCATCCATGAGCAGTCTTTTGGAGTATGATTTCTGTGAAAATATAGAGGATTGGTCCAAGAAGATTGCCTTGTGGAATACCTGCTTCAATTTGGCAAAGTAACGAACTTTCGTTTCTTTGAAAGTCGCTATGTAGAGCCTTTCTATAACCATACGCAAAGTACTTATAAAAATTACAGTTATTTACCCACCAGAAGGTATATATATCTCACATACAATGTGTGAATAGTATTACAGCTTCCACTAAAATTCGCGTTTATACTTAATCCGGAACATCAGCGGAGATTATATAATCTGCAGCAAATTACGAACCTCTAAAAACCTAGCAACAAAAAGGTTGATAAAAAAATGTGTTGCAAACGTTTGCTAATTGCTGCCTTTCACAAATCAATGACGGAAAAAATTGTCAACTTTGACAAGCTTCATTTGCCGCTGGAGTAGATTTGGTCAAAATTCCACCCGACCGAAGTTTTCATTTGTTTACAAAGTAGCAGTATATGAATTGCAATTAAACACTTGAAATAAAGAATGCCAGAACAGAAAATAATGTATAAACAGTACAGCGAATTCGAGAGCAGCACAGTTCAATATCGTCGATAACGCTTACTCTCATATAATTCATATGAATGATTTATATAGGGAAAATAGGTATTTCGTATGTATAGGTTTTTCTTTTGTAACTCTATATAACATTACCTTCCGGATGGAGTATGTCTCATTTTTCCTTATGGTAAGGTATGTAACGACACTTAAAATATTACTTCACTCACTAGCTAAATAAAAACTACCTTTTAGCTTACATGTAGGCATAGAAAGCAAGTGCATAAGGTAATGTGTGAAAGGCAATATTTTCTTTTTATGCTCTCTCTTGGAAAAGTACCGTTAGTTAATCCGTCTGTTGAGATAACAAGATTTTTTGGTAGCGTTATGTCTATTAATGCTTGATATTAATACTAAGCGAGAAATTAATGTGCATAAATAAAAAAAAAATGAAAAGGTTACGATTTTAGTTATGTATTTACAACTTATTGCGCATAATTTGCAATCAAAATAAGTATTAAAGCGGCAGCACAATACGCTAACCGTTAATCGAACGAATTTATATAAATAGATGTATATGTATGTAGGAGTATGCAAACTCCGCAACACCAAACCGACACGATTGAGTTCTAATTCTCAACTGAACAGAATATTAGAATGTAAAGTAAACAAAGGCAATAGCCGAACAATATGTAACGAAGTTTTAGATAAAATGATCTAGATAATTGATCTAGATAACTGTCTCAGATTATGGATAATAGCGAATACAAAATGGTCTGACTTTATGTGTAAAAGAAAATAAGCTAAAATGAACAATATTGATAATACAGCTGCAGCGACTGCGATAGACAATTACAATGGCGACTGCTGCTCGCCCGAACATCCTCCCCCCGTTGGAAGACCAGGGCTTTCAACATCATCCTCAATTGGTAGCAGGCACAACTTGTTGACGGCTCGACGAATGACTCCTGTGGAAGAACGCAACACTTGGACCCTAGCAACGGGCCACTTCAACGGGGGTAGGTTTTCGTCCTTTACGAGAACGACGTCGTTTACTTGTAACCCAGGCTGAGGGTTACGCCACTTAGCACGCTGCTGAAGCAACGTTAGGTATTCATTGCTCCACCGCTTCCAGCTGCCAGTGGTCCAAACGGTTATAATTTAGATGAGTGACGTCAGGCTCTGCAATCGAAGTGAAAGGATTTTCTGAAATTGAGATTAAAGGATGAGAGTTAACTATCGCAGCAATAAGACAGATTAGTGTGCGTAGTTTGGCAAAGCACAACAGCGATGGTCCTACAGAGCGGTAAAAATGATATTTTGCTGTTTTAACCGCTGCCTCCCATAATCCTCCAAAATGAGAAGACCTGGGAGGTATGAATCGCCAATCAATATGCTGGTCGAGGCAATGTTTATGCACTGCAGACTGATGTTCTTCACTAAGAACCAAGTGACGAAGTTGATTTAATTCGTTTCTGGCTCATACAAAATTTGTAGCATTATCCGACCAAATTCGTTGCGGCCGTCCACGAGAAAAAATGAAGCGCTTTAGTGCGTCAATGAAGTCAGGTGTACAAAGATCCTTTACTAGTTCAAGATGCATGGCCTTAGTTGCAAAACAAATAAATACGCAGTCATAGCATTTGACAGGAGGCTTATTACGCGCTTCAGCCTTATAATAAAATGGTCCGCAATAGTCAACTCCTGTAATGAAGAATGCCCTCCAGGTCTCTACGCGGTTTTTGGTAAATCTCCCATTATGTGTTCTACTAGACGAGGTCTTGCACGAAAGCACCTCACGCATTTAGCAACCACTTTGAATACCGTCTTGCGTCCTCCGATGGGCCAATACTGTAGTCTAATTGATGCCAGCAATGCCTGAGGTCCTGCATGAAGATTTTGCTTATGACCATGCGAAATGATTGAAGTTGTTAATGGGTGTCCTTTAAGGCAAAATAAGTGGGTGCTGAGCTGCAAAACTTAATGAAGAATTTTTGAGCCGACCACATACACGAAGCAACCCAAACTTATTCAAAAAAGGCGACAAGGAAGAAATAATACTAGAAGATTTAACTGCCTGGGCTGATTCCAATGCCTTGAACTCGGTCCACAGATACTCTTTGAACATGCCGAATCAAAATTTGCTCTCCATTCAGCAAATCAGTAGTAGTGATATCAGATCATCGTTTGCGTGCAATTAACTTGTAAACAAGCGAAGATGCGACGCATACTTGCAAACGAATTGATATATTTGCATTCTAGCGATATGTCAGTATGCGGTGAGATAGCTAGTAGAACCAGTCTTCGCGTTTCTGGAAGTGATTGTGTGCGTAGTACAGATGCTGGCCAATCTTCTTGAGCTTTTGCTAGAAACAATGGACCATGCATCCAAAGTGTAGAACGAAGAAATTCACTGGGTAGAGCTCCTCTAGATAAAATGTCCGAAGGGTTTAAGGCAGTTGGGACATGCTTCCAATGCATGCCTGTAGTCCGCTGCTGAATGGTAGCTACCTGATTTGCAACATATACGTTAAACTTGGATGACTCCTCCGCGATCTAAGACAAAGCGACAGTAGAATCTGACCAGCAACAATATTCACTGGCTCCTAGATTAATTTTAGCTATTTCGTACATGAGATTAGACAAAAGTGTAGCTGCACAAAGTTCAATCTTTGGAACCGTCAAGGTTTTGAGTGGTGAAACTCTAGATTTCGAACAGAGCAGATGAACTTTAACCTCCTGTTGACAATCTGATCGAATGTAAATGCAGGCTCCGTAAGCCTCTATGCTGGCGTCGCAGTATCCATGAACTTCCATATATGCGTTAGGTATCAGAACGTAACGAGGGAAAAGTGAGTGTTGAACTGAGCCAAAATCCTTGCGAAGATCACACCAAGCAGCCTCGAGAGCCAAGGGCAAGCTTTCAAGAAGTCCTGAATTCTGATTAATAATTTCAGCTATTTCTTGAGTAGTGTTTGCACCGGTTATTAGATCGTCAACATAAGAATCATTCAAAATTGTTTTGTATGATAACACTTCATCCATTGCTATTTGATGCATTGCGCGTGTAGATAGAAAAGAAGCTAACTTGGTGCCATATGTCACAGTGTCTAATTTGAATATCTTTACTTCATCCATAGGCGATTCGCGCCATAAATTACACTGAAAATAGTTATCAGGAGCTGTAATGCGCACGCAGCTATACATTTTACAAATGTCTGCAGTTAGGGCAATTGGAAAAGTTCGAAATCGAATTAAAATGTTGAAAAGCTTTGGTTGTACCATAAGCAACTCATTCAGTGAATATCCGGAAGAAGATGCAGATGACCCACTAAAAACTACCCTTAGCTTCGTGGTTGTGCTATCGTTTTTTATGACACAATGATGAGGCAAAAAATATCTGCATTTACTCACATCGTTAATATCTACACGTGACATGTGTTCGAGCTTCAAATATTCTGCCATGAACGAAGAATATTGTAATTGTAATTTAGGATTTCTTTGGAATTTTCGCTCTAGGTTCAATCCAAATCAATCGACGCAGAGCCGATTGATTTGGACTAAGTTTCATTGGCAGTCGAACGGAAAATTCACCAGACGCTAAACGAGAGTAATGAGCCTTGAAGTGAGCTTCGCAATCAAGCTCTTCCTTTGTAGTTTTACTGATGGATCCATGATCATTTTCAATGTCTCAGAATTGACGAACTATCTCGTCCAATTTGATGTCAGATGCACTAGATTGATTGGGCTTGTCTTGAACAATGAGTGACGAAGATTTGGAGTAATGCTGTGCTCCACCCGAAACAATCCATCCCAAACGAGTGTTTTGTAGTAGCGGTATGCCTGAACCTAGTCGAATTTGACCTACGAACATAAGGTCGAAAAATACACCTGCACTTATGAGCATATCGAAACGCTGCGATTTGAAGAACTGCTCATCAGCTAATTGAATATTTGATGGTATGTTCCACTCCGTTATATCGAAACTGAAGCTAGGTTGGTTGTCGGTAATTCTCGGAACTATTAAGGCGCAAGCAGATGATGAATAATCCGAAAATTGTGACAAACACACATTAACATCAGTACCTTCAGTCACAAAGCCATTGGCTCCAATACCAGAAACAGATATGTTTGATTCAGTACGTTTTAGTTGAAGCTGATGGACTAAGCGAGATGTGGTAAAATTAAGCTGTGAACCCGAGTCTAAAAGAGCGCGGCAAGGAACTAAGACACCATGGCGATTTTTAACGAATACTACTGCGGTGGCCAAAAGCACCACATCAGGGCTGAGACCTTGGGCAAGAAGGGCTGTGGAGGATGAACCATTGGTGGTTGATGGAACAATTAAATTTTCTGTTTGAGAGATACTGTTGATTGGGGGGTCAGATATGGATTGTTTACGATCGTTGTTGAAGTGCAATAAAGTATGATGTTTGACATTGCATGTTCTACTAGCGCCAGACCGACACATTCGCAAATGGTGCCCCTTCTTATTGCAGTTAAAACAAAGATTAAGTTTTTTGGTTTCCTTCTGCCGTAGAAATGGCGACAAGTTGGCAAATCTTGAGCAAGTATATATAGAATGACCTGCCATATTACAAAATACACAGGTAATAGCAGTATTATTAGCAATAAGGAACGACTTTTGATGAATATTAGTAATTTTGTTGTTCTTGTCCACCTGAGATACTTGTGTGCGCGATGAAATTGCATGCTCTACTACCTGCAAGGTCTGGCAGCGTCTATCCAAAAATGATGCAAAAGATTCCCACGATGGTATCTCTGATATTGGCGAAGCTGCCTCCCACTTTGCTTGTGTACTGCTATCCAGTTTTTGTAGTATCAACTGTATGATGATTGTCTTCAGAGCACACATATGTTCATTAAGACTGTCCGAAAACGCACGAAGCCTTTCCACTGACGTTGACTCCACCTTCTTTAGCCCGAAAATCTCCCTGATGTGTGCCTGAAAAGTAAGACGCTTGTTATTAAATCTTTTATTAAGCAAATCTAAAACGGTATCATAGTTGCCCTCAGTAATTTCCAACGATCTGATGGTGTCGAGAGCGGCTCCTATTAAACAAGATCGAAGATGTTGTTACTTCTTAATTTTTGACAAATCGAGTTCATTTCCGATGATAGTGCTGAACATAGAGTTGAAGTCCGCCCATTCAGTAAAACCGCCACGGAACGCCGGAACGTAGGTAACCGAAGTTCGGGTAATCGAGACCGCGCGCGACTAGCATTCAAAGCTGAGGTAGTGTCAGATGAATTATTATTTATGTGCGTCGAACTGTGTGAAGGTACGCAAGCCCGTTTTTCGAGCAACTGACGACTAAACCTCGATTTAACATCCATATATAACGAAATGAAATTTGACCGATCGTTACTTTCAATTTCATTGCAATCACGTTCTTCGAGTTCCGATTGAAATTTATCGTAAACGTTGTAAAGTCTTTCAATTAAGTCGATAAGTACTTGAATTTCAGCTTCCCTGTAATCTTGTATGCAATCATGCGACACGTTTAAGCTAATTAATTGTTGTTTAACTGCTTCACACTTGTCTTTAAAAAATAAAATTGAGTCGTCCATTGACAGAGATCTTTCACTGAAATCGACATCTTACCACAAACAAGCACAGACCGAATTAAATTAATTTCGTATAACCCACAAAATTATATATGAAATTTGATGTGAATTTTAAATGCGGAATACGTGTGTGTCCAACTAAATTAACTGCACAGTATATGTATATAAGCACATTCGTATATCATATATTGCAACTGTTCCTATTTGAACGCTAGCAAACGGTAAATGTCAACGACCGAAAAGCGCGCAATGATGCAATGATATGATTATTCACAAAATTGTTGTAATGTATTTTGTAAACCGTTTAGTGCATTAAATTTGCAATAGTTGTCACAATGTTATTAATTATTAATTACGCACTTTAATAATTTATGTACAATGATTGTCTATACACTTTGATGGTTTATGCACTCAATATCTCGCCGGGGCCTCCAAATGTTGAGGTAACAATTTTGCTAGCGTTATGTCTATTAATGCTTGATATTAATACTAAGCGAGAAATTAATGTGCATAAATAAAAAAAAAATGAAAAGGTTACGATTTTAGTTATGTATTTACAACTTATTGCGCATAATTTGCAATCAAAATAAGTATTAAAGCGGCAGCACAATACGCTAACCGTTAATCGAACGAATTTATATAAATAGATGTATATGTATGTAGGAGTATGCAGACTCCGCAACACCAAACCGACACGATTGAGTTCTAATTCTCAACTGAACAGAATATTAGAATGTAAAGTAAACAAAGGCAATAGCCGAACAATATGTAACGAAGTTTTAGATAAAATGATCTAGATAATTGATCTAGATAACTGTCTCAGATTATGGATAATAGCGAATACAAAATGGTCTGACTTTATGTGTAAAAGAAAATAAGCTAAAATGAACAATATTGATAATACAGCTGCAGCGACTGCGATAGACAATTACAATGGCGACTGCTGCTCGCCCGAACATCCTCCCCCCGTTGGAAGACCAGGGCTTTCAACATCATCCTCAATTGGTAGCAGGCACAACTTGTTGACGGCTCGACGAATGACTCCTGTGGAAGAACGCAACACTTGGACCCTAGCAACGGGCCACTTCAACGGGGGTAGGTTTTCGTCCTTTACGAGAACGACGTCGTTTACTTGTAACCCAGGCTGAGGGTTACGCCACTTAGCACGCTGCTGAAGCAACGTTAGGTATTCATTGCTCCACCGCTTCCAGCTGCCAGTGGTCCAAACGGTTATAATTTAGATGAGTGACGTCAGGCTCTGCAATCGAAGTGAAAGGATTTTCTGAAATTGAGATTAAAGGATGAGAGTTAACTATCGCAGCAATAAGACAGATTAGTGTGCGTAGTTTGGCAAAGCACAACAGCGATGGTCCTACAGAGCGGTAAAAATGATATTTTGCTGTTTTAACCGCTGCCTCCCATAATCCTCCAAAATGAGAAGACCTGGGAGGTATGAATCGCCAATCAATATGCTGGTCGAGGCAATGTTTATGCACTGCAGACTGATGTTCTTCACTAAGAACCAAGTGACGAAGTTGATTTAATTCGTTTCTGGCTCATACAAAATTTGTAGCATTATCCGACCAAATTCGTTGCGGCCGTCCACGAGAAAAAATGAAGCGCTTTAGTGCGTCAATGAAGTCAGGTGTACAAAGATCCTTTACTAGTTCAAGATGCATGGCCTTAGTTGCAAAACAAATAAATACGCAGTCATAGCATTTGACAGGAGGCTTATTACGCGCTTCAGCCTTATAATAAAATGGTCCGCAATAGTCAACTCCTGTAATGAAGAATGCCCTCCAGGTCTCTACGCGGTTTTTGGTAAATCTCCCATTATGTGTTCTACTAGACGAGGTCTTGCACGAAAGCACCTCACGCATTTAGCAACCACTTTGAATACCGTCTTGCGTCCTCCGATGGGCCAATACTGTAGTCTAATTGATGCCAGCAATGCCTGAGGTCCTGCATGAAGATTTTGCTTATGACCATGCGAAATGATTGAAGTTGTTAATGGGTGTCCTTTAAGGCAAAATAAGTGGGTGCTGAGCTGCAAAACTTAATGAAGAATTTTTGAGCCGACCACATACATGAAGCAACCCAAACTTATTCAAAAAAGGCGACAAGGAAGAAATAATACTAGAAGATTTAACTGCCTGGGCTGATTCCAATGCCTTGAACTCGGTCCACAGATACTCTTTGAACATGCCGAATCAAAATTTGCTCTCCATTCAGCAAATCAGTAGTAGTGATATCAGATCATCGTTTGCGTGCAATTAACTTGTAAACAAGCGAAGATGCGACGCATACTTGCAAACGAATTGATATATTTGCATTCTAGCGATATGTCAGTATGCGGTGAGATAGCTAGTAGAACCAGTCTTCGCGTTTCTGGAAGTGATTGTGTGCGTAGTACAGATGCTGGCCAATCTTCTTGAGCTTTTGCTAGAAACAATGGACCATGCATCCAAAGTGTAGAACGAAGAAATTCACTGGGTAGAGCTCCTCTAGATAAAATGTCCGAAGGGTTTAAGGCAGTTGGGACATGCTTCCAATGCATGCCTGTAGTCCGCTGCTGAATGGTAGCTACCTGATTTGCAACATATACGTTCAACTTGGATGACTCCTCCGCGATCTAAGACAAAGCGACAGTAGAATCTGACCAGCAACAATATTCACTGGCTCCTAGATTAATTTTAGCTATTTCGTACATGAGATTAGACAAAAGTGTAGCTGCACAAAGTTCAATCTTTGGAACCGTCAAGGTTTTGAGTGGTGCAACTCTAGATTTCGAACAGAGCAGATGAACTTTAACCTCCTGTTGACAATCTGATCGAATGTAAATGCAGGCTCCGTAAGCCTCTATGCTGGCGTCGCAGTATCCATGAACTTCCATATATGCGTTAGGTATCAGAACGTAACGAGGGAAAAGTGAGTGTTGAACTGAGCCAAAATCCTTGCGAAGATCACACCAAGCAGCCTCGAGAGCCAAGGGCAAGCTTTCAAGAAGTCCTGAATTCTGATTAATAATTTCAGCTATTTCTTGAGTAGTGTTTGCACCGGTTATTAGATCGTCAACATAAGAATCATTCAAAATTGTTTTGTATGATAACACTTCATCCATTGCTATTTGATGCATTGCGCGTGTAGATAGAAAAGAAGCTAACTTGGTGCCATATGTCACAGTGTCTAATTTGAATATCTTTACTTCATCCATAGGCGATTCGCGCCATAAATTACACTGAAAATAGTTATCAGGAGCTGTAATGCGCACGCAGCTATACATTTTACAAATGTCTGCAGTTAGGGCAATTGGAAAAGTTCGAAATCGAATTAAAATGTTGAAAAGCTTTGGTTGTACCATAAGCAACTCATTCAGTGAATATCCGGAAGAAGATGCAGATGACCCACTAAAAACTACCCTTAGCTTCGTGGTTGTGCTATCGTTTTTTATGACACAATGATGAGGCAAAAAATATCTGCATTTACTCACATCGTTAATATCTACACGTGACATGTGTTCGAGCTTCAAATATTCTGCCATGAACGAAGAATATTGTAATTGTAATTTAGGATTTCTTTGGAATTTTCGCTCTAGGTTCTAAAATCGACGCAGAGCCGATTGATTTGGACTAAGTTTCATTGGCAGTCGAACGGAAAATTCACCAGACGCTAAACGAGAGTAATGAGCCTTGAAGTGAGCTTCGCAATCAAGCTCTTCCTTTGTAGTTTTACTGATGGATCCATGATCATTTTCAATGTCTCAGAATTGACGAACTATCTCGTCCAATTTGATGTCAGATGCACTAGATTGATTGGGCTTGTCTTGAACAATGAGTGACGAAGATTTGGAGTAATGCTGTGCTCCACCCGAAACAATCCATCCCAAACGAGTGTTTTGTAATAGCGGTATGCCTGAACCTAGTCGAATTTGACCTACGAACATAAGGTCGAAAAATACACCTGCACTTATGAGCATATCGAAACGCTGCGATTTGAAGAACTGCTCATCAGCTAATTGAATATTTGATGGTATGTTCCACTCCGTTATATCGAAACTGAAGCTAGGTTGGTTGTCGGTAATTCTCGGAACTATTAAGGCGCAAGCAGATGATGAATAATCCGAAAATTGTGACTGGAAACACACATTAACATCAGTACCTTCAGTCACAAAGCCATTGGCTCCAATACCAGAAACAGATATGTTTGATTCAGTACGTTTTAGTTGAAGCTGATGGACTAAGCGAGATGTGGTAAAATTAAGCTGTGAACCCGAGTCTAAAAGAGCGCGGCAAGGAACTAAGACACCATGGCGATTTTTAACGAATACTACTGCGGTGGCCAAAAGCACCACATCAGGGCCCGTCTCATCTCGATTTTTAGCAGATGTAACAAAACTATACAACACATTCAAAGAAAAGGACATTCGAAGTGAAATTAATAGTATATTTTGATTTGCAAACGAAGATTTAAATAAAATTAATCAAAATGCCCCGTGGTACTCGTTATAACCTCCAACAAATTTTGAAATGTACTGGCCGTAATCTCTGCGTAATTAATATTTTTTTTTTTGCACATCTGAAAGAATTGGAATTGAAAAATACGTTACTTTTCAAAAACCAAAGCTATCCATTAAAACAGGATATTGATGTATATGTGAAGCGCCCGTCCATTTAAAGCTACTTTATCAATTAAGTTGATATTGATATTAAACAGTTTTTCATACAAAAACTCAAATGTGGGCGGTGGGTTTGTATGGGGGCTGCCCCAAAAAGTGGGCATGGCGGGTCTTGGATCTTGATACTCTACTAAACTGCAATGTGCATGTGCCAAATTACAACCGGTTATCTTAAAAATTGGTGCCCAAAAATGCGCAACAATATCCAGACGGATATGGCTAGATCGTCTCGTCGAGCTGATGAAGAATATATGTACTTTATGGGGTCTAAAATGCCTCTTCTAATGCGTTACAAACTTTCAGAAAATCTGATAATACCATTTTACACTATTTGTGAATGGTATGAAAATGTAAACCACCGAATTGCTCTGCGGAAGCAAACAACTGCATCAGTGGTGGTTTGGGTCACAGGAACTGCCACATGACGCTCACCACTTCTTTTCATTGAACAGGGCGTAAATGTAATTCAACAAATCTACAGTGAAAAGATTTTAAACGCTGCTTTCTTAACTTGGGCACGTGTACAGTTCGGTAGAAACCATTTGATGGTTTAACAAGACTCGGAACCATCTCATAAAATAAGAGACAACGTTTTTTACAAGATAACGTTCCCAGCTTCATTTCTTCATAACAATGGCCACCATATTCCCTAGACTTAAACCCAATGGATTTTTCCGTATGGAGGAGGCAAAAGTATCAACTAAATAATATGAGACGAGCAACGCCTTAAAAATTGGTCGATAGAGTGTGTGGTCGGTAGAGTGTGAAGCCTTCCCGGGTAGTCTTGATGCTAGTATCCACGCTAAAGGTGGCTACATCGACCAATAATTATTTTTCTTAAAATTGGATATGTTTTTCACCATATACTGAAGTTTAAAAGAAAAAAAAAAATTTAAGAAAATTACAGCATTCTTAATTGGTAACACTTCGAGCGCCGATCCCTATATGGCTATTTATCGATGTTTCGTATGAGTGTAGTTAACATCACAGTTTCGCGTGGATAGAGGAACATAATTCATACCACCATTCATAGTAGTTTAGTCCGCGCTGGCGCCAGTCGCTGGCAATCCGGAGCTTCTTCAGGTCATCATACCGCTGGTTTTGCCATCTTGAGCTCGGACGTCCCCTTTGGCGCCGTCCACCAATCAAATTCAGGTCTCTGTCGTAAATCTTTTACGATAAAGCATCAACCTGCCTGAAACTTCTCATGGTATTAAAGGGCTCGGAGGGGTTCTTTCCTACTTCCGACGCTTTGGGTGTGTGATAGCGTCATCATGTAAAGACGAACTATCTTTGCTGGGATACCAAGTTCAGATAGGGCGTTGAAGAACTTCGTTCTTATCGTTGTGTCGAAAGCGGCCTTATAATCGACAAATAGGTGGTGTGTGTCTTTGTTGTACACACGGGTCTTTTCCAGGATTTAGCGTTAAGTGAAAGTTTGGTCACTAGTCGAGCTCTTTGGTCTGAAGCCTCACTGATACTGCCCTATCAGTGCATTTATGTATGGCTCCAGCCGATTTCACAGTACGCGGGAGAGAATTTTGTATCCTATTGAAAGGAGACTTATTCCCCGGTAGTTCGCGCAGACAGCGGGGTTTCCTTTCTCGAAGATAGGACAAAGAACACTGAGATTCCAATTGTTGGGCATGCATTCATCGGACCATATTTAGCATAAGAGTTGGTGCATACGCCTTACCAAATCTTCGCCATCGGTCTTGAATAATTCAGCTGGCAGCTTATCGGATCCAGCCGCATTGTTATTTTGCAGCTTTTTAATTACTTAGTCGACCTCGTTATAATCCGGTAACTCTATAAGAGAGCCATCATAAATTGCTGGTTCTAGAAATACATCTCTATCGGTGGTATTGTTCTCTTCATCGCCCGCAAGTAGGTTAGAGAAGTGACTTCTCCATAGTCTCAGTGATTCCTGTGCATCTGTAACCAGATTTCCATTATTGCCTCGCGACTTTAGAGTTCTGCTGTATCCGCCGCCTTTCTCTGCAGTAGCTTGGCGACACTCCTCGTCATGCAAAGGTTCGTCACATGTCTGGTGTACCCAATGACCTCCTTGGCGGGATATACATATGTCTCCAGTGCTCATTTATATCTTCATAATACGGAGAGGGCTCCCGGAGCAGTAGGGTAAGTCTGACCGGAAAGGCTTCGGAGGCCTGTAGTGATTGCAACTTTCCGACGTCTCGCTTTCGTTGAGTGTTGGGACGTGCGGAATGATGCATTATGCTGAGCCTGGTGCGTACCTTGGCTGCCACAAGGTAGTGCTCCGAGTCGATGTTGGGACCTCGTACCGATCGCACATCCAACACGATGCGAGCTTTCGTCGAGCACAACATGATCAATTTGATTGCGTGTGTTGATTGGAGTGTTTTGAATCTGGTGTTAGTGATTACCATGTTCCAACCGATTCGATTAGCCTCTCTCCATTGCTGAAGGTATCGTCGTGAAGACTAAGTTTTCCGATTGTTTTGCCTCAGAGTACTCCTTCCCTACTTTGGCGTTGAAATCCAAGCCAAGCACTATTTTTACACGTGATTGAGGCAGTTTCCTACTAACCGCGAAACCGTATCTAAATTCGTGCTTCCTTGCATGGCAACTATAAGAGATGTCACTGGATGCCTTTTTTGAGCAGCCCTGCTCTATCCATCGCTTTTCCATCAACCAGCTGGATATCTGCACTAGCCCTGTGGAGGGACAGGACATTCCAGGTTAATATCCGTAAATCATGGTCCTTAAATCGTTTGCGGGGGTCGTCATCAATGGGGGATTGTATCCGAGGCTTCCTTTGTGTCTTCACTGGTAGGTTTTTTTGCCTTTTCACAATTTTTCCACCACGGAGATTTCGTGGCTTACCTAGGTGATTCGTGTCTTTTTTTTTTCTTATTTCTCCCAATTTTATTGTACGTCTGTCTTAAATAATTACAAATTGACTTTAACTACATGATTTAAGTGAGTTAGGTGGGCTAAAATTAACTTAAATGACTATTCATAACAGTTTATTTTAAAGCATAATCATTAATTATTGTACTAAGTTATACATATGTATTAAACTAAACTAAATCAACAGGCCTTTGTAGTCTTCTTTTACGCAATAGTTCTTGCACGGGTAGGTCTTTTATTTGTTTGTTCGAATGTAATTGTAATTTAGTTTGGTATTTTCTGCTTATGTTTACAACCTCTTCTTCCACCGTTGGGATGTCTAAGTCTCTATGTAAATCCATGTTGGTTATATTCCACTCCGCATTCGTGATGAGACGGAGGATTTTTGATTGTTGTCTCTGAATAAACGCCGTGTTTGATTTTTTCGCAGTTCCCCATATTTGGGCTCCTTAGGTCCAAATTGGTTTTATTATAGATTTATAGATTAATAGATTGTTTTTTAGGGATAGTCTTGAGTTCCTATTTAAAATCCAGTATAATTGTTTACTTCTTTGCTTGATCTGATCGCGTTTTTTTATGTGGTATTTCCAAATCAGCTTTCTGTCAATATATAGGCCTAGATATTTTGCTATATTTGCAATAGTTACGTCATTACCAAGGATTTTCAAGTGGATTGGAGTAAATTTGGTTTTGGTAGTGTATATCACTTGTACCGTTTTAGTGTTGTTTATTTTAATTTTCCATTTATTAAACCAATCTAGCATAGAGTTTAAATTTCTAGCATAGAGTTTAAATTTCAATGTGGCTACTGCAGTGTTGATATTGTAGTCAGCACTTAGCAAGACTGTATCATCAGCGAAATTTGCTAGCATTGAAGAGTTTTCAGATGGGGTCGGCATATCTGCTGTGAAAATGGTGTATAAAAGCGGGCCTAGCACGCTTCCTTGAGGTACGCCTGTATTTATTTGCCTGAGAGTGAAATATTCGTCTTTGTACCTCACAAAGAATGCTCTGTCTTTGATATAGCTTGTAAGAATTTGAGCTCTGTTTTCTGGAAACCACTTGAATAGCTTCAAAATTAGGCCTTCATGCCAGACCTTATCGAATGCCTTTTCTACGTCTATGAACACTCCTATGCAGAACTTCTTGTCGTCGATGTCGTTTAGGATTTTATTTGTAACTCGATGGGCTTGTTGTACAGTCGAGTGATTCCGGCGGAAGCCAAATTGATAGTCTGGTATGGTACTCCTACTTTCCAATATTAGAATTAGTCTGGATCTAAAAATTGTTTCAAATACTTTGGACAGTATCGGAAGCAAGCTAATTGGTTTATATGAGGATGCAAATGATGCATCTTTACCTGCTTTTGGGATAGCAATTACTTCCGCAACTTTCCAAGCGAAGTAATTAAGTCTGAAAGTTGCATTAAATAAATTTCTAACATATTTTATTACTAAGTCTGGAGCCTCTTTCAGCAGTCGTCCATTAATTTTACCATACCCTGGAACTTTTTTTGGCTTAACTTGATTTTTTATGCAGTCTCGTATTTCATTAATGGAAGCGCTTTTTATGGGTAGATATTCTAAGCCTCAGTGGACTGGTTTAGATACCTTCTGAGTTGGAGGTAGACCCAGTGAATACATTTTCATAGTAGTCAGCTAAATTTTTGGCTTTTTCAAGGTTTGTTCTGGCCCACGAGCCATCGTTATTTTTTAATGGAGGTTGGTGCTCTGTGTTATTTAGCACTTTCTTAGTCTCTTTCCATAGAGAATAGTCCGTACTGCGTGTTGGAGTCAAGTTTTGTAGAAAGTTTTTAATTTGGTCATTTTTAATAATTTTAAGATGTTTAAGGTTTTCGTTGCTCTGTTAAATTTATTTTCTTATGTCGTTAAGATACATTATTGCTGATTCAATATTTTATTTGTAACTCGATGGACTTGTTGTACAGTCGAGTGGAATGTTTATACAGAGAGAGTGGCTTATGTATTCTCTGTAAGTGTCCCAGTGAATTTGTTTATTATCAAGATTGTGGTTAACATTTAGTATTTTTAGGTTAGATTTATAATCTATTTGTACTGGCAAGTGATCTGACGAAACCTCCAGTCTAGACGTTATATTAAATTTGTTTATGTCAAAGTTTTTTAAAATGCAAAAGTCCACCAGGTCCGGAGTTTTATTCGTATCTGTAGGCCAATATGTTGGCTATCCAGTGCTTAAGTGCTTAATATTAAGTCTGTTTAAGGCATTAAGAAGATTTTTGCCTTTATTATTTCAGAGTCTGGAACCACAAATGGTGTGTTTAGCGTTAAAATCACCAGCGGCAACGAATCGATGACCTAAAGGATTTATAAAGTCAAGATATTGAGTTTGTAATATGTTATGTTTAGGTGGACTATATACAGCAGATAAAGTGAAAGGGCCAAATTGGTCGTTTATTTGTATGCTAGTTGCCTGAATATGATCAAGTTGGTAGTGTTCTAACAGATTGTGCCTCAGATTGTTCCTGATTATAATAGCAGTACCCCCATGTTCTGTGCCGTCCGGGTGGTTAGTAGCGTAAACGTTGTATCCATGGATTCTAACGTAGCTCTTCTTCGTAAAATGTGTTTCCGAGATGAGAGCTGTGTCCACCTCATTTTCTTGTAAAAATATTTGAAGCTCGTTGACATGTTTTTTCAAACCGTTTGCATTCCAGGCTACGATAAGTATTTTAGTGCCCAGTGTTTGTGTCTAACCTTGACAACAGCATTGTAACTACATTCATCATACTTGACATTTGCTGAAATAATTGTTTCATAAGATCTTTGAGCTCTGCAAGATCATTATTCGTTTGAGAACAGTTGCATGTGTTACTTTGCTGTTGCGTTTGTTGAACCGCATTGTTAGTTTTCGCTGCTGCCTGAGCATAAGTCAGACCATGTTGGACCGTAATTTCTATTTGATTCATCCCTTGTTCCTCTGAACCTTTATTTGGCTGTATTTTTTCCCTTAGGGTTGGAAATCTTTGAATTTTTAGCGTCTTATAAACTTCACAACCTTTGTAATTTGCAGTATGAGCCCCTCCACATAAAGCACACTTCGTTAAGCTATCACTTAACATTTTACTATCTAATGTTTTATGTTTTCCTGAACACTTGACACAGATTGGATCTTTAGTGCAGAAGTTTCTTGTATGCCCGTACTTTTGGCAGTTAGTACATTGTGCTATTGTTCGCTTATGGTGGGGTGGCCAGAGAACTTTTTGCTTCTGCAAACGATCCCATACCTATTATTCACTACGAATGTAAAATGTCAATCACTTTAATGCTTAATATCAATATGATGTTGGCGTATGAATACTACAAGTTTATTGGCATGATTTGTCAGTTCATTGGCATTCAAGATGCCAATGCGTAGACCTGTTTCAGCGAATTTGACACCAGTTTTGTCAGAAAATCCATTGTTTAATCTTGCATTTCAACGTATCTGTTTTTGTGCTTGCACCATATCCTGAAACATGGCCATTAGTGTACCGAACTTAAAATCCTACTTATTTTGCTTACTAACCCTAATACAGATTGAACGACCCCCTATACCAGTGACCACCAAAAGCATGCTTTGCGAGAGCGCATATGAGCAAAATAGCGTGAGAAGCCAATCTGCCTTCAGTCGTTGAGCAGTAAAGTTCTGAGGTGCATGCTTTTTTCGTTGTCTCTTAAAGTTTTCATTTTCGTTGCACTGATAAATTGTCAGAATGTGGAGACGAACTCATATATGCGTGGAGCTACACGGTTGATTGTGCTGTGCTGACTTGATTAATTGCTTATTTGTACAATAAATATGTTTAACACTGAATAGAAGGAAGAGTTTTTCTTTATAGAAAATTATTCTGGCGGGCCGCAATACTTAGTGCGTTTGCGAACAATGGCGAGGGCTTAAAAATTTCAAATTGAGCTGCATTATCGCATATGCCATAGTCAATACTCGATTCTATTATGAACCAAAAATACAGTTTTTTTGCAATGCATTCTACGTATAAGTTTTTTGCATCGACTCTGCTCTACTCATGTCCTACTGGGGCGCACTCGAACAAATACAATGACACATTTATTCAACATTTGTTTGTAGTGGTGTTGACTAGAGTTGAGCTATATTTAACTATCTGTGATTCAATCATGGCGCCTGAAAAATCACTGATATCAGTTCCTACTCGATATTGTAAATGTCAGTGACTGAGTATCATTTGTTGCTTACTAGTGCCACTGTGATTCACGGCGTCTAAGTAATATATCATGCATGTAGTGGTAGCAGCACAAATGGTGTCAACGTATCAAGTTAATGCATGATATATCACTGCATGATATATCCACGCAAGTTATTAAAGCCCTCCTAAGCATGGCTGCAGCACGAGCACTATATTATACGCGCAATATCGAAGTTTTTACTGGTAAGTGCGATAGAAACGGGTTATGTACCATTAAAAAGGTCCTGAAACATTCAGAAAATGCTAAAACATATAATATCGGATCACCCCAGTCAGAAATATAGAGGGTTGAAAAATACATAACCTTAGCAGCATTGGGGCTCGTGTCGGGGCTATAGCCTCAAACTCACGAGTCCAACGAGCCAAGATCAGAAAAATCGGTCTACTCACTCAAAAGTATTTGTTTATTTGTCTGAATCCTTTAGAAAACTAAAATTTTATTGATACAGGATTTTAGTACACAAAAAAACTAAGAAACTTTTGTTCTATCACTTTTTTTCAAAATAGTGGATTTTAATTTTAATAGGTGGCCAAATGGCTTAATATTTTTCAACCTGTAATAGCTCGTTGGAAAGGTCTTTTGAATACACTTCAAATGAATGCTAACATGGTGCTGTACAATACCTACTTTAAAAAATATAGGTCAAAATAAATTGTGAAAAATACATTTTACAATTTTTTCCGAAAAATGAAACCTAATTTTCGTTCTCATATTTTGAGTGATAATACTTTTCGAGATGAGCTAATTTTGATATCTTATACTTTTCTGAGAAAATTCCATGAGCCGAAGATATAACATCGGAAATATCAGATTCTGCAAAATGAGATATTTTTCTTAATGCGTCATACTAATGGCTGTTACATCTGTTATACGCAGCGTTGACATAAACCTGTTATACTTTTATACACTTTTATTTTTTCGATTTTGTTCGTATGTATTCATACATATGCATCTATGCTTGTATAAGTATATTAAATATATCGTATGTATGTAGATATGAATGCAAGAAATATCATAAATATGTATGTATGTTCGAGTACATATCGCCAAGAAGAGAAATTGGTTATTTCTTCTCGCACGTTTATTTTTTATACTTTGTACCATAAAGATAAAAGGGAATATAAAGTATGTGCAAATCTACTTGACAGGCAGAAGGAGAAGGTGGTAGATTCCATAAAGTATATATATTCTTCAACAGCATGCGATCATAAGTTTATATAGTCCTGTCCGACTATCCGTCGGACAGTCCCTTTGAAGTAACATATCTCGCAGACTATAAGAGATAGAGACTTCAAGTATGGATATTTAGACTGTCTTTTTCAATCTACAGACAAAGTGTATTAGAAGATCATTTACAAATTTGGCCCAATTTTTAAGGTTTGAAATGAAAATGTTATGTTTTAATTTTGAAATGAATTTATTATAGATTTTCAATTCGATTGAAATCTCCGGCATATGTTCAGATTGGACCACTTAAATATATAGCTCCACACAAATCTATGGTTCATAAAAGAAGTCTTAAGCAAGGTAAAGTTTTCATTTAAAATTTTATCCAAACACTTTATTTATATTCACTATTAAAATGACTGACATCAAATGAATAAATCTCTTGACGAGAAGAAATCAAGTGACGAAAGCCTACTTGCTACTCACAAAACTTTTGATATGAATTTTGTGACGATATATTTATATTTTTCATTTGTATGGTTGGAATCGATTGCAATATGTAATTAAGCGTTCGTCACGGCAATGGATTACTTTATTTTAGTTGGCGTTAGAATAATAGTAAAAATATATGAAGTAGTAATCTTAATGTACTTAATTAGAGTAAGAGTATAGATGAAGATCAAAGACGATGCGGGACGTTGGAAGATTCACGAGCGACTATTCGTTCTGTGTTCGCAGCCTACATTAGCAAGGGACGAATTTCGCCAGTAAAATTAGCGTAATTGTTATAAATTGATAATTTTATTTTATTTTTGTCAGTGGAGCGAGAAAAAAACGAAAGTTTTGGTCAAAGCGGAAATAGCGCTCCAAATTGAGGAGTATGGATTTCATTTGACTGCGACTGACATAAAAAAGAAACTGGACACCTTAAAACGAAAATATTGGTAATTTTATCTGTTGTCAATAATATCTTATTTTGATTAAAAAACTATCATATTGCAGTCAAGAAAAGGACAAAGTTGGACCATCGGGTGGATCGCCGTTTGATTGGGAGCATTTCGATAAATTAAATGCCACACTCATCGAAAGGAGTCAACTTTGACAAATACACCGAGGAGAGCAAGTACAATCGTAAGTGTATTTGTAGTCAATTCATGTCTCGTAAAAATCTTTTTATTTGAAGATATTAAATACGATATAAATTTATTTTTTTGCAGCTTCATTGACTGACGAAAGCAGCGACCTTAATAGTGCCTCATCGAACGTTAATTTGGTGGACATCAGTGATGAAGAGAGGTTGCTGCCAATAGTAATGTTAGATATTGAAATAAGGAAACGAAAATTAATAAAATATATTAGATTTGTATATGACATTTCTTTAATTTTTGTAACCTATTAAGTTTTCTGCAAAATAATATGAACACCAAAGTAGCTCAATAATCATGTTCAACACATCCCATTTCTTTCTCGTCGCAATAGCCTTTCGAAAGATTTCAGAAGTACTTCTTGGTCCGTTGCCAGCAAAGGTTTCGCTTATTGGCTGCTCCCTTTCTGGATTGCTTCCTTGCGATTCCCAATTTCATTTATACCGCTATTATTTTCATTAAGAAAATTGTGAATAACACAACAGCATTGTATGATTGCGTTTGCATTTTTTATGTTAGTATGTAGTCCTTTGCCTTTCCGCCTGAATCTAGCTTTTAGTTGTCCAAAAGAGTTTTCAACAACACGCGTGGCTTTAGAAAGGTGGTAATTAAACGCCTTCTGTTGTTCTGTAGCGTTAATTGCCATTCGTCGTCGAAAACCACAAAAAACAACATAACCTGAAAAGTACGAAAAACGCCTTTTTTCAGGTACATAACCTCAAATATCTCAAAATCCTGACCGGATTCGGATTCTATGAAGCAAATTACTTCGGAAATGACCTTTAGCTTTCCAACAACTAAACCATGTTGACCTGTGTTACCTCTTTTAAGGTAATTGTTCCTGTGTCCATTTTCTACACCATTTTATTGCCCAATTTTTGGCCTGTTGGCATTGTTGTGCAAATATAAAAACAAACGCGCCCCTGTACAGAATTCTGTTAAATTATCCTGTTTTTCAATTTCTTTGCCAAGCAACTAAGTTCTACATCTTTCCTATTTCATTATCAAAATGTGAGAGGGTAAGAATTAAGCATCTTATTAGTTTTTCTTTTATTGTTGACATAACTGTCTTTACTGAAACTTGGATTCAACCATTCATACTCAATATTGAGTTATTTAAGGATAATTTTGTTTCATTTAGAAAAGATCGTGCCGCTCGCACTGGTGGTCATGCTCTTATATTAGTCAAATCGTCTATGTTGCCTGAGGAATTTAGTATTGTCTACCAGGACATTGAATTTATATGTGTGAAAACTTTTTTCGTGGTTTCAACATGTACATTATTTGCTCATACATTCCTCCTTCAACGGAAATGAGCGGTAGAACACAAAAAGTATTATTTAACAATTGTTTGTCTAGAAGTATTTTTGTTTCGTCTGGTGTTCCCCAAGAGAGTCATCTAGGTCCAATATTGTTCAACAGTTTTATTAATGATCCTGCTTTGTCTATTAATCATGCGTCTGGCACTAACGTATGCAGATGATGTTTTGCAACACATTTTATTGCAGACTGACTCAAAATCAAAAAATTTTAAATTTTCTTTTTCTAAATTTCTCTAAATGCATGTGTATGACATTTAATAGCAGAAAACCATTTATAGTGAGTTTTGTTTTAATGACCTAGGTATCCTTATGGAACCTTAACTTATTTATAATAATCACATTTGTTCAAAAGTAAATAAATGACCCTTAATGACCCTTATACCACTAAACTCCTCTATACTTCTCATGTTTGTCCGATTTTAGAATTTGACTTTTTTTTACTTCACTCCATATTACTAGTTCGGCTAAGTTCTCACTTTGTGCCAATAAAGTAGCCCTTTTGTACGATAAATTATGCGTTAAATAACTCACTCCATTCTCTTTGTTCTAAAGGATCTGAGTGTCTGCAACTTCCGTCTTATAGTTTTAAGTTAGTTTAGTAAATGAATAAACTTTAAATTATTATATTAAGCGACTTTTTTATATATTGTAGGTAGTTGCAATTTTAAATAAATAAATAGAGATGAGCGCGGGATAAAAAATTTGTCACATTCCCACCCGTCCCGAAGATTTTAAAATTATCCCGCGGGTCCCGAATTCCGCCCGAATCCCGCCCGAATTTAGTTTTACTGAACCTTTCATTTTTTCTACTTGACAGTTGGGATCAGTAAGTGGGTAACTGAGTTTCTGACATAGTACGGTACACCAGCGAGTCTACGCAGGAGCTTTGACTGAAACATTTGCATGACATTCACATTCGAGTTTGAAGCCGTGCCATATAAGCTTTATAAGCCTTGTACAATAGGATCTTGTTCCTCGAACTCAAATAGTCAAAAAGTATGGTGCCGGTAGCAGAGATTTAAGGTTTTGCAAAAGTCCTGGATGCCATACTCGGTGAAATGCTTGGCAAACATGCAGAAATGCAGCCGAACAAAACTAACGATTTTCTAGGGTATTCAGTATCTGTTGTACAACGGGATGACATTGCTTTGGCTTCCCGTGGCGTCTTCGAAACACGAACTGGTGGGTCTGAAATCATGTGACTATCGTCCAGCAGAAGAAGAAATATTATTTCAAGAATTGGGGATAGTATTGTCAGAAAGCTAATCGGACGATTGGAACATGGCTTGTGCTCAGGTTTACCAGGTTTAGCAATCATGATGATCTCGCCACTTTTCAATTGAGCAGGGAAGTGACTGAGTCTCAAGATGCCGTTATAGATCGCAATTTATATGCATGATGAAATTATTTGGTAAAGAACGAATGGCGTGCGCATCGCTAATAATTTATTTTTTTTATACGCTATATTAAAGAAAATAAATATATGTATTGTATATAACAATACATATATAATATATTATTTTAAACCTTATTATATTTGCACGAAATGCAGCACACAAAACAAGCGAGTCATTAAATTTCACGAGATTTAAGTTTTTCCAAGTCTCAGATTTTGATGTGGATGGTTTAAGTTTTATACTTCTGTATTTTTGAGTTATTTTATTTTCAATTCACTCTTTTTTTTGCAGTCGCCATTATCACTTTTAAGTGCGATCGAATTCGGGTTCCAAGCGAAATTTCGGGATTGTCGAGAAATACCGCAAATTTTATGAGCTTTCCGAAAACATTTGTGCGTCTAGTCATAAGTGCTGTAGTTGCGCTCGACCTCATCACAGCCTTCTCCAACGTGATCGGAATAAAGGTACATCAAGAAGTTCAGCCCCGCCGGTAGTAGTAACAACACAGTCGTCTCTGGCTGTATCGGATCATATCTCATTCGAATAATGCCGCAGTTCACACTCATACGAATACTTTGTCCGAACAGATTATTTTTTCAACGGCATTAGTTCTGGTTCGAGGCTCGACTGGCATCTACTAGATGGTCCGTGTACTACTCGATTCATGCTCCAAGGTTAATTTTTTTATCGAAGAATTTACTCGAACACTTCGCCTTTCTAGATAAGTAAATAAGTAAATGGTGAGACGCAGAAAGCATCGTTCTTCTTCGCGCAGTACTGCATTCGAGACGCAGTTTTGCGTCATTCTCATTTTGTCTATCAACCTGAGTCTGAAATTGATTCATCCTCATGGAATTTTCCTCGAAACACGCCTCTTGCAGATGAACAGTTCTACTAATTTCGTCGCATCTATTTTCTGAGTGGTGCTGATGGAATTTTCGATATTTTGGCAAGTGGGCAGATCAAACTTGATTCTTATATGCCAATCCTTCAAATAAGGTTGCTCGGATGGGTAGTATTTGGCCGATCGTTTGTCGAGGTTGACACTTGTCATTTGAATATATTAACGAGCTAAAGATGCGTCAACTGGACTGCTATTGCACCCCAGCATTGGCGGCTAGGAAGTGTTGAGTGTGCTATTCACGGCAAGTACAAACGAGTAAGAGTTGAGTATATACGCACCGCTAAGGGAATTATTCGTCGCCCGGTACACAAGTTAGTCGTTTTACCATAATGTTGAAAGTGTTTCAAAGGGACCGGAATGCTAGAATAAGTATTTAATATAACGCTTCTAAAACATAAAAACTTGTAGTTCAGTATATATAACACTGCTTTCAACCTAGAGTTTGTCAAATATTATGTAATTATCGTAATACGGTAACTTCATATGTTCTCGCCAACATTCTTGTTGTAATCTTGAACAATGCGATGCTAGGCGTGAATAAGTTTTATATAAATTGAATAAATCAGTACATCTTAGCAGCTCAATCGCTTTGTTTGAATTCTTTACGACTATTTGTCTCGTGCTATAAGTGGAAAATGCTTCCTTCTAATTTAACAGATGGAAAAATATTCTCCGTCGCGCCCTAAAGGGCAATTCACATTGTAGAGCATGTCGGTGAGCAGTGCGACGTAGGATCGAAACTGTTGTAGATGCACTTGCCAACATGTTGGTGAGCCTCAGTTGAGTGCGTGACTTCATAGTGTTTTTGTTGGTAAAATTTTAAAAGAATAGGAACCAATAAAGCTGTTTAATTTTTAGTTTGATTTGGTCTCGTTTTTGCTCTATGTGGAACTTCTATGATAATTTGTTGTCAATATGCATCACAAGATATTTTGCTAAGATTTTAATGGGAATTTCTATGTTAATAATTTCAAGAGACCGGGAAGTATATATTGTTTTTGAGGTGTATATTACTTTATTTATTTTAATGTGCTATTTGTAGAACCAGTTAGATATTTCGTCTAGAATTTCCTGGAGTTTTCTCATTGCAGTTGCTAAATTTTTGTTGGAGTAGAGGATAATGGTGTCATCTAAAAAAACAGATTAGAGTGTTAATCATTGAATAAAACCGGATCCGTTAACCGAAATTAACCGATTCAAATTGAGAACCGGAACCTATGCTATCATTTTTTTAAAACCGGAAACTTTTACCGAAATAAATTCAGAGAACCGTACCGGAACAAAAACATTTACACCGGTATAGTGTCGGTTCTCAATATAATTTTTTTCTAAGAACAATGTAAATGCATAATATTCAAAGGAAAACAAAAAACAGCTGATACCATGTACCGACATTGTGTGTAGTGGAAATATTTGCGCAGTGTAAACACTGTTTTACTTATATGACCTCTGTGTAAATACACTATATTTCATTCACTTGAAACGCAACTGTTTTTGTTTTCATGTCATTTGTATCGGCACATTCATTGTTAGACTAGGTCACACTGCTGCAAAGATACATGATATTAGTTTACATATTTAAAAACAGACGCGACGCTGTGATTTTGTTAAAAATGGCGCGTTCAAAAACAAATGTTTACCTTCAGTATTTTATATCAAATAAAAAATCCTCTTGACGAGGTAAAAATCAAGTAAAGAAAGCTTACTTGCAACTCACAAAACTACACATCAAATTTGTGACAATATACCTATATTTTTCATTTCTATGGTTGGAATTGATTGTAATATGAAAAAATTGAGCGCTCGTTATGTTACTAAACTTTTTAAAATATAAAATACAGATCTTTTCCTAGGACATCAATTTATTTCTCCACATAAGAATATTCTTGAAACTTCACCACTACATCGCAACATGACGAACGCTTAATTACATATTACAATCGATTCCAACCGTAGAAATGAAAAATATAAGTACAAGTATATCGGCACAAAATTGATATCAGTAGTTTTGTTAGTTGCAAGTATGTTGCTTTCGTCACTTGAATTTTCCCCTCTTCAAGAGGTTGTTTTATTTGATATCAGTCATTTTAATAAAGAAGATAAATAAAATGCTTGGGTAAAACTTTATATGTAACCTATACCTTGCTTAAGACTTCTTATATGAAACATAGATTTGTGTGTGGCTATATTTTTAAGTTATCCGTTCTGAACATACTCGTAAGCGTGACATTTCAATTGAATTGAAAAAAAGTTACAATAAATTCATTTCAAAATAAAAACATGAAATTTTTATTTTAAAACATATTTGTCTAACGGCTACCCCATAAAATGTTCTCCTTTGAAAAGGAGAGTCTAAATATTCATACTTCCAGACTATCTCTTATAGTCTACGAGATATTTTCGTTCAAGGAAACTGTCGGACGGGACTATATAAACTTGTCTTCGCATGCTGATGAATATAATATATACACTATGGGATCTACCACTTCTCCTTCTTCCTGTTAAATAGATTTCACATACTTAATATTCTCTTTTACCTTATGGTACCGGGTATAAGAAATAAACAATTTGTTTTTGTATATATACCATATATATATTTGTATATAACCAATTTCTTTTATCAGCGATATGTACTCATACATACATACACATGGTGTTTCTTGCATGCATATCTACATACGAGTACATATAAATACATACGAAAACAATCCAAAAATAAAAGTGTATAAGAGTATAAAAGGTTTATGTCAACGCTGCGTATAACAGATTTAACAGACATTACTACGTGTATGGAAAGGAAACCTAGAGTTTGTCAAATATTATGTAATTATCGTAATACGGTAACTTCATATGTTCTCGCCAACATTCTTGTTGTAATCTTGAACAATGCGATGCTAGGCGTGAATAAGTTTTATATAAATTGAATAAATCAGTACATCTTAGCAGCTCAATCGCTTTGTTTGAATTCTTTACGACTATTTGTCTCGTGCTATAAGTGGAAAATGCTTCCTTCTAATTTAACAGATGGAAAAATATTCTCCGTCGCGCCCTAAAGGGCAATTCACATTGTAGAGCATGTCGGTGAGCAGTGCGACGTAGGATCGAAACTGTTGTAGATGCACTTGCCAACATGTTGGTGAGCCTCAGTTGAGTGCGTGACTTCATAGTGTTTTTGTTGGTAAAATTTTAAAAGAATAGGAACCAATAAAGCTGTTTAATTTTTAGTTTGATTTGGTCTCGTTTTTGCTCTATGTGGAACTTCTATGATAATTTGTTGTCAATATGCATCACAAGATATTTTGCTAAGATTTTAATGGGAATTTCTATGTTAATAATTTCAAGAGACCGGGAAGTATATATTGTTTTTGAGGTGTATATTACTTTATTTATTTTAATGTGCTATTTGTAGAACCAGTTAGATATTTCGTCTAGAATTTCCTGGAGTTTTCTCATTGCAGTTGCTAAATTTTTGTTGGAGTAGAGGATAATGGTGTCATCTAAAAAAACAGATTAGAGTGTTAATCATTGAATAAAACCGGATCCGTTAACCGAAATTAACCGATTGAAATTGAGAACCGGAACCTATGCTATCATTTTTTTAAAACCGGAAACTTTTACCGAAATAAATTCAGAGAACCGTACCGGAACAAAAACATTTACACCGGTATAGTGTCGGTTCTCAATATAATTTTTTTCTAAGAACAATGTAAATGCATAATATTCAAAGGAAAACAAAAAACAGCTGATACCATGTACCGACATTGTGTGTAGTGGAAATATTTGCGCAGTGTAAACACTGTTTTACATATATGACCTCTGTGTAAATACACTATATTTCATTCACTTGAAACGCAACTGTTTTTGTTTTCATGTCATTTGTATCGGCACATTCATTGTTAGACTAGGTCACACTGCTGCAAAGATACATGATATTAGTTTACATATTTAAAAACAGACGCGACGCTGTGATTTTGTTAAAAATGGCGCGTTCAAAAACAAATGTTTACCTGCAGTATTTTATATCAAATAAAAAATCCTCTTGACGAGGTAAAAATCAAGTAAAGAAAGCTTACTTGCAACTCACAAAACTACACATCAAATTTGTGACAATATACCTATATTTTTCATTTCTATGGTTGGAATTGATTGTAATATGAAAAAATTGAGCGCTCGTTATGTTACTAAACTTTTTAAAATATAAAATACAGATCTTTTCCTAGGACATCAATTTATTTCTCCACATAAGAATATTCTTGAAACTTCACCACTACATCGCAACATGACGAACGCTTAATTACATATTACAATCGATTCCAACCGTAGAAATGAAAAATATAAGTACAAGTATATCGTCACAAAATTGATATCAGTAGTTTTGTTAGTTGCAAGTATGTTGCTTTCGTCACTTGAATTTTCCCCTCTTCAAGAGGTTGTTTTATTTGATATCAGTCATTTTAATAAAGAAGATAAATAAAATGCTTGGGTAAAACTTTATATGTAACCTATACCTTGCTTAAGACTTCTTATATGAAACATAGATTTGTGTGTGGCTATATTTTTAAGTTATCCGTTCTGAACATACTCGTAAGCGTGACATTTCAATTGAATTGAAAAAAAGTTACAATAAATTCATTTCAAAATAAAAACATGAAATTTTTATTTTAAAACATATTTGTCTAACGGCTACCCCATAAAATGTTCTCCTTTGAAAAGGAGAGTCTAAATATTCATACTTCCAGACTATCTCTTATAGTCTACGAGATATTTTCGTTCAAGGAAACTGTCGGACGGGACTATATAAACTTGTCTTCGCATGCTGATGAATATAATATATACACTATGGGATCTACCACTTCTCCTTCTTCCTGTTAAATAGATTTCACATACTTAATATTCTCTTTTACCTTATGGTACCGGGTATAAGAAATAAACAATTTGTTTTTGTATATATACCATATATATATTTGTATATAACCAATTTCTTTTATCAGCGATATGTACTCATACATACATACACATGGTGTTTCTTGCATGCATATCTACATACAAAAATAAAAGTGTATAAGAGTATAAAAGGTTTATGTCAACGCTGCGTATAACAGATTTAACAGACATTACTACGTGTATGGAAAGGAA
>JAWNNQ010001312.1:0-26524 GCA_035044765.1 Leucophenga montana
CAGTATCTTCAGGTGCAAGATTTGAATTTGGTTGAAATTTTGAGTGTAAATGTTGTGAAAATGCCTCAATCTTAGCTTTGGTGGTTTTACACCATTCTCCATTATGATTACGTATAGCAACATTTCGTTTTGCAGGTCGTTTTAAATATTTGGTAGCTCTCCAAAGGCTGTATTCATAGTCTTTCGTGTTAGGATCCAGACTTTTGAAAAACTCTGCAGTTGCTTCATTTCTTACTTCGTGCAAGCGTTTTTTAAGTTGGAATGATGCTGTATTGTACCCAGTTTTATCTGCTGGACATCTACTGGTTTGCCAATTTTTCCGAAGCTTTCGCTTATTATTTATAAGGTTCCTAAGCTCAGCTGATATAAAAACAGTATTCGCTATAGAACTTTTGGCTGGTGCAGTACACAACAGACCTGCTTCATGTATAATGTTTGTAAATGATTCCACAGCCGTATCCACTTCTAAACCAGTTTTGAGAGATATATTAGCATTTAGTTTCGCATCTATCCAATCTTGAAATGCTAAAATATCTGTCCTAGATGTGACAATTTTATATTTATTTGAGAGTGCTGGAAGAGCAGTGCCATATGTAATTATAATTGGCGAATGGTCTGAACTTAGGTCGTAGTTGTCCGAAATTTCCAGATGATTTATTCCAAAATAAACTGCAAAATCCAAAAGATTCGGTATTTTGCGGGGGTCTGATGGCCAATACGTTGGTTGTCCCGTAGACAGTGTTGAAAAATTATTGGTTTTTATGCATTTATATAGCTCCTTTCCTTTGGGATTTGCTAACATTGATCCCCACCAAGGGTGTTTGGCATTATAATCTCCACCAACAATAAATTTACAACCAAGTTTTTTGAAAAAGTTACAGTAATCTTGTTCTTTAAAACAAAATCGTGGTGGAAAATACACTGCACAAACAGTAATATCAAATGACATGCATTCAACATTAATGCAAGCAGCCTGTATAGCATTTTCTTTAACTATTTCCATGATATTATATTTAAGCCCTCTTTTAATTAATATTGCAGAGCCGCCATGAGCTCTATTATCTGGATGATTTGCAACTATTAGATCATATCCATGAATTTTAAAGTGTGTCCTGTTGGTAAAATGAGTTTCTGATACCAAGAGGATATCAATGTAATTAGATTTGAGGAAAAGTTTTACTTCTTCTCTGTGGTGGGAAAGCCCATTTGCATTCCATATAGCAATTTGAAGATCTACTTGCATATTTTTGATATTAACAGAGATATCATGTTGAGGAGGTTGTTTGTTAATTCAAACTGTTTGGCTAATAAACCTTCGATTCTTTGGAAAGGGTCTTCGTCATTTGAACTTCTGTTTTCTCGTAGTACTTGCGCATAAGATGGGCGGTTTCCGCTAGTATTAAACTCATTTGGTCTGTGCGAAGATGAAAAGCTATGCTCCTGAGGTGGTTTGCTTGAATGCTGACGAGAAGAATGGCTATTAGGCTTCTGCTTTGCAACTAATTCTTGATAAATTTTGCATCCCTTGTAGCTGGCAGCGTGATCTGGTAAGCAGTTAACACATTTGGCAGGCAAATCCTTGTCTTTCTGACACTCTGAAGTAGGATGGCACATTGAACACTTAACGCATCTAAATGTTTTTGTACAATACGTCTTGGTATGTCCAAACTCTTGGCATCGAAAGCATTGTACAATGTCAGTTACTTTCCTGGGAGGCTCTACTTTAATTACTGCATTGCTTAGGTATTTCAGGTCATAAATTTCTGCATTGTTGTTGTTCGGTTCCAGATCAATAAAGAATATGTTCAATGGATGCTTGGTAATACGACTCCTAACATTGCTTATATTCCTTACGCAGTGACCTAACTCTTCAATTTCATTTTTAATTGAGTCAGTTGGTGTAGAAAAATGTAGATTTTTAACTACAACTCTAAAAGAACGCTCTTGTTTTAACTTGTAAGTGTGAAACAAAACCTTATCTCTCTTAAGTGTTGTTATAAACTTTCTATAACTATCCACAAATTTAACCATAACGCGTATTTGACCGTTTCGTTGGGACTTCTTCTTCTTCTTTCGAAAGAGTTTTGGTGATATAATTTACCATACCATTTATGTCATTAACATTAGCCAGTATTATAGGCGGAGGCTTCGGAGTAGTATTTCGCTCAGTTGATTCCTCTTTATTTTTTCCTATTTTCGCTTCAGCATTTCCAGTTTCCTCTTTATCTGCTATCAAGATTCTCGAGTTCAGCAAAACGATTTGTACTTTTAGATGTACATGTGTCTAACAGCAGTTTTTTCTTGGAAAAATTTGGCGAGCTGCAGATTGACCGTTTGTTTGATTTTGTTGTTTCAATTCTTTGCCAATCCATAGCTGCTTCAATACCGCCGCCGCTACTGATGATGCTATTTTTAGTACAGATGCAGCAGGTGCAGGCGAACTGATAACGGAAGTTTGTTTTTATTTATGTTGTTTTTTTTTTGTTTGTTTTTTTTTTTTGCAAAAGAAATAGTAATGTGTAATGTGTCGTTTGATCGCAATGAATACGTCTTTACACTTTCACAGTCCGATTGTATGGGGTAAATAATAATTGAAAAACTACTAAACCAGGCTATGGTGTTGTTTAGTATACTTTGGAGTTTTTGGGAAGCTACATTTATGTCATTGTGGGCATAAAACAGAATTGTATCATCTGCAAAAGTTGCAATCATAGAAGGCGGCTCCACGGGATTTGGTAAATACTGAGTGAAAAGTAAATAAAAAAGGTGTCCCAAAACACTGCCTTGGGGTATTCCTGCATTAATCTGCCTAATTGAAGAGAAAGCGTCTTTAACTTTTACATAGAAGTGCCTATCTGATAAGTAACTCATTAGCAGTAGGTAGAAGTCATGCGGAAGTAGGGATTTTAGTTTGAATAATAATCCCTTATGCCATACCTTGTCAAAAGCCTTTTCTACATCGAGAAAAATTCCTATGCAATATTTCTTATTTTCAAGGTCTGTTGAAATTTTATTTGCTGCGTTAGTTGTTTAGAACTGGATTTTGTATGGTGGACGTCGGTGCAGTGGATAGTGGTGGGAAGTTTGAAGGTTGGATTCGATTTCTATTTTGGAGACAAAAGACAACATTATCTTGATGAGTAGTACCAATCGTATGTAAGTTTTCAGTTTTTGAACTGTGGGTTCTGGCCATTTGAGTATAGCTAATTGCTGGATTTACAGATGGACTTGCATTTACTATAATGGCACCATTCTTTATATCGCCAACTTTTTTTATATTTTTCTCCCGAAGAGCGGGATGAGCGGGTATGCCCATATTTCTGGCAATTACCACATTGGGAAAGAGTACGTTTAGTATGAGGAGGTTCGAACTTGATTTTAGTTTAAGGAAAGGGGGTTATATTATAAATTTCCTGTTCTTTTTGTTTAAGCTCTATGGGAAATAATGGTAGAGGCATTTTTGTACTTCTTTGTTAAATGTTATAAACTTTATTTACTACGTGGCCTAGTTCTAAGAGTTCAGCTTTGATTTCTTCAACTTCAGCTGAAGGGTGCATATTCCTAAGAATAATTTTGAAATTTCTAATTTCCTAAGCTTTAAAGGTATAGAATTTTGTTTCTTTTTGGCGTAACATGTTTATAATACTCATATAAGAAGAATCAGCTTATTGAACTCTCACCTCATTATTTGCAAGTGCTTTCAGTTCGAAATTATTCTGAACCACTTCTTTAAGAGCTACATTTAGTATTTTAATCTGACCAGCACCCTGTACATAGATTGGAGGAGGTTTATTAGGTTTAAAAGGCGCCTGCTGTACTTGTTGGGTTACTAGGTCTGAATTAGTATCGTCTTGTTCATCATACTTGTCGCCAGAGTCTGCTAACAGTTGGAAACGGTTTGAAGAATTTGGTTGGCTGAGCCAGTATTTTTGTTTGTTTTTTGGTTTTTTATTGCTACTTTGTAATTGTGTATTCTCCCGTTGTCGTTTTAGGTTGGTGTGAGAGACTGTGTTGTTTTTTGGGCTAGCTGCTTTTTGTATTTTATTATTTGTCACTCGACGTTGCGGTAATGTTGTTTTTATAATTTTGCACTTGACTGCTTACTACTATTGGTCGTTGGATTAGCTGTAATAGCAGCTGTAACCAATGACGATTTCGATGACGTGATCTATGCCTGTGAACAGTAGACGTTGTTAATGAAGGGTATCAAAATGGACCACTTTTAGTGGTAGCTCCATAGAAACTTACCATCAAAATTTTGAATTTTGTATGAAAATTAACTTAAAATTTAATTTAGAGTCTTCTTATGCACGAACGTCTCACATATAGGTAAATAGATTTTTCTCCATTTTTGTTTAAGTTCTGCTGACGGGATCCTTTTGAAAATCATAAACCTCTTAAATTGTAATAAGCATGGGCGATTTTGAAATCAGTTGTGTGTAAAACACTCTTATTTGTTAAACTAACCATTTAAAACAGGGTAATTAACTATAAAGCTTCTGTTATTGTTTACATTCAATAATGGCTTATAAACCTATTTCGACACAGATAAACGAGCAATGAGTGTATAATTTCAGTTAATCCTTAGTTATATTTGAAATATATATACGATAAGAAATACAGTGAATATTTTTTTTAAATCTTTGCACACATATTATAGACGAATTTATTTTTAAAGTTATCCAAATCATATTGATATGTATACATGCATGCGGGCATGCACATATCCAAGAAACATACGAGTACTTTGTAAAAGTTGTGTTCAAGTCGACTCGCAACGCATTATATATACATCATTTCCGCCATAGATGACATTTTTTTAGGAATGTGGACCAATGTGTCAAAGTAACTGGCGAGCTCATTGATCGTTACATCACAATTCGAATTGGAAGTACTACTGCCAGCCTCTTGGGAGCAAGTTGTACTTGAACGGAGCTTGGTCGTCATTAAATCGTTCGGTGGTCGATTAACTTTAACACTGACCTGACTGCGATTGACATCCTTCTTTCTATGCAGACAGGTCTTAAGCTCAGTTGACTGCAGTGAAGTGAAACTTTTTGAGATTGAACAATTATAATTCGTAGGATTTAATCGGCATTTTGTATCCATATCCTGCTCAATTAAATGTTGACACTCGCTTAATAACTCTCGAAAACTCGATATACCTGCAGGTTTATGTGTAGAAAATGTGTCGTTATCCTCATCCAATGATGATGTCGCTTGCTTTGAACGGCGAATCATGCACTTCGGTTGTAGGCAGATATGTAATGAGCGTAAAATAGGCTTCCTCAGTAGAAATCTCTTTGGCACGATGGTTAAAGGTGTCTTTTTTAGAGGTTGCTTATAAATGCGGGGAGTGTTTCGCATATGATTGCGTGAAGTTTCCTTATGATCTACCAGTTCTGCGTCAGACTCCTTGCATTTGTCCAAATAACTCTCAGATCTGCGACGAAATCGATACCGTCTTCGATAAATAGCTTTTGATTTACCACTTGGAACGTCTTCGTTAGAACTTTTGATGTCAAAGTAGTTGTAACCAAAAAATGGATTAAGCGATACAGGAATTTGAGTGTCTATAAACTTAATCTGCGGCAGAGTAGGTGCAATCTTCAGTTTGTCCAGTTTCACTGGTAATTCTCCTTCTTCGAACGACATATTGCTCGATATCCGTGCCTCTTGTAAGCTAGCAAAATATACAAATCACGCTTGTGCTTGTCAATATTTAAGCGACCTTACCCAAGTCTATTAAAGAGTATTATTTGGTAATAATCTCAATTTTAAAATATATTTGTGTATACAAAATTACAAGTTATGTTAATTTTGTTCGCAATAGTTTATTTATTTCAGATTTTTTTTCTATTATGTTATTATTATCGAAGTGATTTCGATTACACCAAAACTAATCGAACCGATTTTAAAATCCCAAAAAATAATCGAAATTATTTCAGTGTGACCTAATTGCAAACGCTAAAAAGATATAAATAATCGAAATGACTCCGAAAACTGCATTTCGTAAATGGAACAAGAAGAAGGAAATCCATCGGGAGTTGCCGGCGTGTGAATCGCGCCAACATAATATTGAATGGGTAGTATTATAGAGCTGTTTAAATGCTGAAATGTTCAAATGTATTGTTTAAATTTGATAGTACTGTTGATTACTTTCAACGAATTCAATTGAATTGTCATTATTAAAATTTATCTCTACTGTCAGAAAAAAAGCAGCGATGAAGCGCACTTTTGCCTCAATTGTTTGTTAATAAGCATTTGGTGCAAGATAAATCCAATTTTGAACCATCAGCTTCCGAAACAAAATGAAACAATCGCCGTCAATGGCGTCCGATATCGAGCTATGCTGAATGATTTTTGGTTATATTATCGAAGGCCTTTGTTGTGAACATGATGGCGCCCCATGCCATACTTCTTAAAGCAGCCGTTACACATTTATGAGTTCTCAGCTGAGTTGTTTGAGCACAAATATTTAGCAATAGCTGGTACTCAACTTGTTTTTTGTAGGCACTATCAAGCTCTACAACTTTTCTCTAAAACTCAATCATATATCACTCATCGTTAAGTCAGCGTTCGTAAGAAATGTTTTCGTTCGATCGTGTTTTCTCCGACTTACTTTGCAAGTCCGACTACCACGAAAAAGTCTTTTCATTTTTCGGGTTAATATATAAGCTATGATACTCATAAATAACGTGGCTTTCTATCGGTTCAGTAGATCCAGAGATTACCCCCTACAACCACACAAACTTTACCTCTCTATAATTGTTTAATTCTGAAGCTAGTGGCGTCCCTTAGAGAGCAGGGTATTGCAACTTCTAATGGGAGCGAGATGTCCCAGTCAAAAACGAAGTGCAACATTAGTAAAAACCACAGACTCAATTAAATAATTTAGCATTTATTTAGACAATGTAGTAGCTGGGAAAAAAAAATTCCACTAGCATTAGAATAAGGTCTACAAAATGTTCGTTGTTAGCATCGGTATGGAGTTAAATGTTAGGTTGGAGTATGACTATGTGTGTATTTGTGTATATGTGATTAGGAAGATATACGAGTATGTGTGAATCTATGCTCCAGCGTGTATTAGGTAACAGCGCGAGGAGTGGTGTTAATTGACGCCGCAGGCAAGATGAAAAGGTTAGTGCCATAAAATCAAATGCCATGAGAACGGTTAAGTCAACAAGTAATTATTTTTATGCTCAAACAATCAACCTGTGTTATGTATGAGACAGTTCCAACATCTTTCTCATGATCAATTTAAGAGTCCGAGATGAATTAACATGTGTGGGATATGCCTTTTCGTTAGGTGTTCTTGGAGAGTGTCCGCGAAATGAGACTTCGGGTGATAAAAACCAATCCAAAAGAGAGAGAGAGAGAGAGTAGGAGCGATTTTGGAGCGCCGTCGAATCGTAAGCCACAATGGCATAGTAGAGTTTATTATTATTTTTTTTTTTTGTATGGTAAACTGAAGTATATTTAAGGCTTGAGAGCAGAGCCATATTTAGATTAAATTCAAAACCTACACGACCGTTCTTATGATTTTCGAGCTGCAGAAATTAGATAAAAATTACGAAGGGAATAAAATGTCCCAAAAACAAAAGCAGAAGGTTGCATGTTGCGGTGAGCGGGATGTCCCCATCACCAAATGAAAATTGGCTGCAAAACGCGAGGAAGCAAAATGTTCCCATGACCAGTAAGGATAGCTGTATATTGCTTATGACGAGACGAAAATGTTAGAAGAACGACTTGGGTCTGAATCTAATACAAAGTTGAATTAAATAAGTTTGAGTTTTAATTAAGATCATAATCATAAGAAACAATCGATGCGATATATTCATCAGAAACAATACATGCGTAATAATCATAAGTGTCTAAAAAGTGCTGGTCACCCTAAACACCAATATACTTTACACTTAAATGCATGCGAGCGATCGAAAAATATTGCGAGATTAAAGACAAGTAAAGAGGTAAAACAGTTTTGGTTTTTCGTGGGAGTGCGAATACATATAAGTACAAGTTAAAGTTATGTGGAATAACGGGAATCGGCAAGAATGACAAAAAAATAACAAAGTCTAGTATTTTATTCTCATCATATTAAAATAAAAAAAAAAAAAATAAAAAAAAAATAGTGCCTACAGATTGCAAAAATCAGAGACAGAGACTCAAAGTATTTTTCAATTTATATTGTGAAAAAAAAAAATTAAATAACAAAAAAAAAAAAATCTTAATTAAATCAAAAAAAAAAAATGAATAAATAAATATTGATGAGCGACGCTCATCAGCAAAATCAAAAAAAAAAATCAGTGGCATCCAGTGGCAAAATTAAAACCAACTCCAACTTGCTCGATGCATCTTCCCAGCAGATTGCAAGTGCTTCCTCTCCCACTCATCTAAACGGTAACTCATGGAGTGCACAGTGTTCTATACCGACGACTCCTCTTCCCCTCTTCAACCTACAATAGCGTCTACAACAACAATACCAACGCAAAGTGAATAGGCGATTTCGATTGCTTCGACTTCAACAACAACAACGGTATTCTCATCATCAATCATCATATAACGAACCGTTTCGAAATCCAACGACCCGACTGACGAACAATCCAGTATTCCAGTAAACACTTCGCAAACAATAGTACAGGCTGAACCGAAGGTAAATAAACCTCTGCCCATTTATATTCAGGATGAAGGCCAAATTAAAACATTGAGTAATGCTTTTAAAGAAGTAGCCCAGAAAATCTTTGAGCTGAAAGCATTGGCAAACAATGAGGTTAGAGTTCAGGCTACATACCCAAATGTATATAGAAGTATTATAAATATGTTGCGCCAAAAAGCAACAAAGTACTACACGCTAAGGAAGATAGAAACTTCAAAGTAATCCTTAGAAATATGCACCCTTCTGCCGATATTGAAAAAAATAAATACGAACTTCAAGAACTGGGTCATACTGTTAAAAACATTTACAATATTCAGTAAAGAACCACAAAAATTCCTCTTCCTTTATTTTCAGTAGAACTTAAAAGTGAAGATAACAACAAAGATATATATAAAGTAACACATTTGCTTCAAATAAAAATCTCATTTGAACCTCCGCATGTCAAACGTACTCTGTCACAGTGTGCCAACTTTCGGGACATACCAAAAATTATTGTACACGAGATCCAGTCTGTGTCAAATGTGCTGGTCCCCACAAAACAATAGACTGCACTTTGGCTATTAGTAAAGGCCTAACTAAATGTGCCTTATGCGGAGGCAATCACACAGCAAATTATAAGGGGTGGTGAAAATAATATTGATCTGGCACTTATATCAGAAACTCACCTTACATTAAAACATTTTGTGAAAATATCGGGGTATACTTTGTATAATACAAATCACCCAGGCGGCACAGGACATGGGGGCTCAGTAATAATAATAAAAAAACAAAATTAAATTCTCTGCAATTGAGAAGTATAACTATGATTATATTCAAGCCACCACTATTCACTTACATGACCACGTCATTAAATCACATTAGCTCAATACAATAACTATTTTAAATCGTTAGGACCAAGATTTCTAGCCGCCGGTGATTTTAACGCAAAACAAATGTCTTGGGGTTCTAGACTTACAAATAAGAATGGTGAAATACTTCTGAAATCAATTCTGAGTAATGGTTGCAAATACCTATCAACAGGCGAACCTACTTACTGGCACACAGACCTTACAAAGGGCCAGATCTAATTGACTTTTGTGTTATTAAAAACATAAATATTAACTTTAATATAAGATCCCGCTTTGATTTGTCCTCCGACCACTGCCCAATACAACTCAATTACTCTTCTACACGGATACAAATAAGCCGACGCCTTCTCTTTATAACTCAAAAATAGATTCGCAAGCCTACAAAGAATTATTAAATATATACTTACGATCGGACATTCCATTGAAATCTCCAGATGATATTGCAAGTTCCGTGATATACTTTAATGACGCTGAAGCGGAAGCTGCAATGAATTCCACTCCAGTCTTATTTCGAAAGAACACTGCTTGTTTAGACCAGCTTCGATTCGGAATCAAATCGATAGAAAGAGAAAACTTAGAGAAATCTGGCAAGTTTCAAGATGTCCTAAAGACAAAGCGAAGCTTAATCGAGCAATTAAGGAGTTAAAAGATAAACCATAATAAAAATATTGAAAAATTTTTAACCCATTTAACCCCAAACTTAGATACTAATTATTCCCTTTGGAAGGTCAGTAAAAAACTAAGAGCAACCAAAGCACCCAACCGTCCTTAAAAAAGAAAAGATGGTACTTGGGCAAAGACAGTGTACGACAAGTTGAGAGTTCTAGCTGACTTTTATCAAAACACCTTTACTAAAAACCCAAAAAACTTCTCACAATCTTCTTCTAGCTGCTCAAAGAGCAATACTCTAATTCGATATGTAACTGTAAAAGAAATTAAAAAAATTATTGAAAACACTAAATCTAATAAATCGCCCGGTTATGATATGATAACCGGAAAACTACTCAAAGAACTTCCAATGAATACTATGTACTACCTTCGAAACATGTTTAAAGCTGTAATAGAACATAAATATTTTCCAAAGACATGGAAAGTAGCAGAAATTATAGCAATTATGGTAAAGATGCCACAAGTGCGGCTTCATACAGACCAATAAGTCTTTTACCGACCTTATCAAAGGTGTTTGAAAGTTTATTCCATGCCAGACTGCAACCCATACTTGACAATAGTTACATTATACCTGACCATCAGTTTGATTTTCGGAAACTTCATTCAACTATTGAACAAATACATAGAGTAGTTAATAAAATTTCAACAAATTTTGAAGATAAGAAATACAACAAGAACTGCTTCGAAAGCAACTCATTATGTTGATGAACAGGAAGTATCATCGCTTCATTGTGCAAATGATCCTCATGGGTCATTTGCAGACAACCAGTGGCTGTCCTCAGCGCACTATTCTGACTTCTTTGCAGGCTTTGCCATTGAGTCTTACTCAGGAAAGGGGTCCATACAGGAGCAGCATAATTTAGGACAGAACGTCCAATAGCTTTATAAGTTGTTATTATAGTCTCCTTGTCCTTACCCCAAGAAGATCCGGCAAAATCTGTCTATTTGGTCCGCTATAATAATACCCCTAAGATCATTACCTAGAATGATTTCTGTTTACCAACAGAAGGCAGTGAAAAAGGTCTGAAATTCACCGTTCGATGAATGATGAATGCCAGTCCTCCTCCACTGTTCCTGTCTCTGTCCTGCCTGACTATATTAAAGTCAGCAACAGATGCCAGCCGACATGAGTCTGTGAGCTTGGTCTCTTGCACTGTTGCAATTAAGACGTCATGACGCACCATGAAGTCCACAATCTCAGCCACCTTCCCACGCAGACCATTACAATTGAGTTGCAAAACTCTAAAAGAGTTAAATCGCTGCTCAATTAATGGACTGAGAGCACGCATAATTTGTTGACGGGGCGGCGGAAGAATTGGCCAAGACTGCGTAGAACTACAGGAGCTACATGACGTCCGCACGGGTCACCGGGACATAGACGGGACAAGCATATTACTATGCACAGGTAGACAGCATGACGCAAAGAAGCCAGCACTCCAATCTCTATGAGATCTTAGATCAGTTCACCTCCTCATATGACACCAATTGTGACAGCCGTTACATCGCACAGATAAAACATTGCGATGTATCTGATTGCCACAAACGGAGCATACCCAGCTTGCAACGGCAGTTGCTTGTGAGGAGGAGGTTGTTGCAGTTGCATTAGATGTATGTACAACAACTGTGCTATCATTGGTAACAGAATTACAGTTACCTAAGCAGCAGCTATCAACAAATTGCTCTGTCCAGTCTCTATGAGATTGGAGGCCCGAACAAGATATCAGGTGGCACCATCTGCAACATCTAGAGCACTGGACCGAGGTTACATTATTATTAAATTATTTTTCATTCAAAAATATTGCGATGGCGATATTTTTCCTTAAATAAAATGTGTCGCACGACATATTTTTATATATTGTTTCGCTTAAGACATTTTCCACATTTGTTTTCATTTTGCTTTTGCTTTGGTTTGTGATCGAAATTGTAAAGACAAGTTGACAGCTATCAAATATAGGCAATGCGTGAAAATGGAGTTAATAAATTAGTATGGTCCATGCAGCGCAACAAATTGGAAATTCTCACAATTCTGTTCATATACAGGGGTGCCACAGAAATCGCTATCGATTCGGATACTAGTGATACATGAAAAATCCATTCGGAAACACTAGGTCCCATCTTATTCTCATCCAAAAAATTGGAATTTGCAGGGCAGTGTAATCGGCGCGTTTCTGCCCTTCCCCTTGCCTCTCCTTCCCACAGCGACTCCTTCCCCATGTCCCATTACTCTACCTCCAATTCTCCTTCCTTCTTCTCCTGTCCCTTCTACCCCTTCTACAGCCCCCCCCTTACGCTATCCCCATTCCCCTACCCATCCTTACTTTTCCACCCCTTCCCCTGCCCCTTTCGAACCCATTAACATGTATACAACATTTCAACCCTCTATCTTAAATGGTACCCAGTGCGTTGCTGTCATTTCCCCTGCATCTCCTACCTTTTCCGCTCCTTCCCAATGATCCTTTACCCTACCTCCCATTCCAATACCCCTCTTCCCCCTGCCCCCTTTAATTACCATCATTCCCGTACCTCCCATTCTAATTCCTTTGCCCCTCTTCCCCTTCTACTCCTTTCGCAACTCTTACCTTTCCCTGCGTTTACCACCTCTGATTGCCCCTCTCCCCTGCCTTCTTCAATGAAATTAACATATATGTAAAATTTCCTTTACTCTACCTCCCATTCCCATACCCCTCTTCCCCCCTGTCCCCTTTAAATACTATACTCCTTTCGCAACTCTTCCCTTTCCCTTCCCCCATTCCCCTACCTCCCCTTCCTTTACCATCTCTTCTCATTGCCCCCTTTCCACTGCCTTCATCAATCAAATTAACATGTATAGAACATTTCATCCCTCTATCTTAAAAGGAACCAGGTGCGTTGCTGCCATTTTCACTAGCTCTCCTTCCCCCTACCTCTCCTTCCCACTAACTCTCTTTACCATGCCCCTCCTTCCCCTACCACCACGTTTCATATCACATATTTCCCTGCTCCTTCCCCCTGCCTCCCTTCATTTGACTCCAACTACTTCCTGCCACCTTTCTCATGCCTTCCTTGGCACCATTAAGATAGAGGGATGAAATGTTACCATTAAACGTAAAGGTAATGAATAGATCTGGCATATTCCACGGGCTACCTGTGTAAGTCGCCGGTAAAATTGTCAATCTACCAACATAGCTGCATCTCCTTCGGTGATAATTGCATCGCTTAAATGGATATAATCTTCCGAACGTAATTTGGCGTAATAATTCATCAAGCTAACCTTCTTCGTAGATGTCTCACCATTCAATGGATTAATCATCTTGATATTGAAGTGATAACTATCGTTTCCTTGACAAAACATCAACTTGTCATATGAACGGTGTGTTTCATATATTTTTGTAGTTGCATAGTATCGCGACGTGTAAGCACAATTTCGCGTGTTTCCAAGTTTTCACTAACAATCAGGATTGCAACTTCATCTATTGTTGGAGCGTTAAATCTGTGTTCGTGTGTTCCAGCTGGTCATTTATTCGCTCTGATCACGACTTTGTGATCATCATTAGGCACGCGCTCCAACGCAGTCTTGAACAGCCTGACCGATGCATGATGTTCATGAAGTAGTTTCTGCAGATCTTGAAGAATTGCTCTTTTCATTGCTGTGATGATCTCTTGACGCCGATCAAGTTGGACCCCCATTTCGCCCATGACGTATATTTGTACGAATTTATACTGTGCATCTTCAAGTGGTTGCAATGATCAAATTTAATGGTGAATCTGGCCTTGAATATTGAATGTTGGATTAAATCCGTGTTCTTCGATGTCTGCCCCAAATGAAGTCATTTCAAAACAGCCATTGTATTTTAGAAAATGTCGTCATTCTGGTGTTTCGACACGAAACAAGGAATGCAATAATGGCAATTTCACTTTACCATTAAGGCAACGCAATGCATGCGTTTCTCCAGCAAACTTCAATGCGCCACAATGCTCGCAAACAACGTCCATTGGGCCAATGCAAACGAAAGGATGCGAGCTGTAATCAATTGTGCAGTCGTATATAAACGCTGCTCGATTCAAATCAACACTTGAAGCATTTCATCTTACGCTATATGCTTGACGATTCCTATGCTAGCCGTTTCACGGGCTTCCTCTCTTATGCCTAATTGCATTACGACTTCGTTGTAAAAGAATAGATCTTGTAGGTCGCGTCATTGTTAATTGTTAATAATAACAATACAAAACAAACAAATCTGATCAAATGATCTGAAATAATGCAGAAAAATCAATTGACAGAAAAATCAATTTGAAAGTTATTGTAATTTGTTCTTTTTTCTTTTTTACTTTTCTATTCGCTTATTTTTATGTATTTCAATATCTTTCTAGATTAATTTTCTATAATTTTTTTTCCGTGAATTTTTCTCATCTTTTAATAGTATTCCGCTAATCGTGACGTAGACGAACTCAACAAATCCAAGATCATTAAAATTGGAACAGAAGTTCTCGAGTAATAAATGGTGTAACACTAACCCGACTTTGTTTTGTATATATAGATTTATTTATTTAAAATATTTATTTAAATTTTGTATCTAATTTATTTGTGTATTTATTCAGTTTATTTTTGTTAAGTATTTGTATTTAAATAAGTGGGTTTATAAGTTTAACAATTTTTTTGTTATTTAGCGCTATTAAAGCCAGCGCATTGTGGAAACCATAATCCCGCCGAAAGCGGCCAATCCGACCCCTTATAGAGCTCTATTAGGACTAGGTGAGCTCCTAACGAAGATAGGCAGGCCCTCTAAACTTTATTTTGGAAATATTTTTTTTTTGCAACGATATAGCCACACTATAGCGGTTCAAGCTTCAAATCATCATTTTTTTTTCGCTTGAATTTTTGATAAAACTTTCGAGATTCATTTCTGTGACAACATCCTCAACCGCCTTTCTTGTTCATTTTTTTTTTGCGTCTGAAAAGGTGTTTTTCCTCTCTCCGTTTCTCATGATATCGCTCTCTAACAGCTCGCGTTGCTCACGACTGCAGAGTTCGTTTATAAGCGTTATCTTTCTCTGCAGTTGCTTGGCGACACTCCACGTCATACCACATCGTTACAGGTCTGGTGAACCTAATGACCTAGTTGGCAGCCGTATTCATGGAGTGGGATATATGTCTCCACTGCTCACCTATATCTTCAGAAGACGGAGAGGACTCCCGGAACAGTTGGGAGAGTCTGGCTGAAAAGATTCGGCTGTCTGTTGTGATTGCAGCTTACCGTCGTCTAGCTTTCATTGAGTGTTGGGACGTGCTCAATTTGGTTGCGTGTCTTTTGATCGGGACTGCGCCAAGTAGCCTTGTATATGTCTCCGTGTGGCAATCTGGTGCTACTGATTACGATGTTCCGACCTGCGGCGAAATCCATTTTCCGACCGTTGGTCCAAAGACTCCTTCGCAAAGATCGCAGCGTCTACGATTTCCGTAGGGGCGTGTGCACAAATCAGTCTCATGGTGAAGTACTTAGCCTTGATACGTATGGAGGCCAGGCGCTCCTCCACAGGTATGAAACTGGTAACAAGACGTCGTAGTTTCCTACTAACCACGAAACCGCATCTAAATGCTTCTTCCCATGGTAACTATAATAGATGTCACAGGATGCCCTTTTTGAGCTGCCCTGTCCTATCCATCGCATTTCCTGTATTGCGGTGATGTCAGCCTTGAATTTGTGGAGGACATCAACCAGCTGGATATCTGCACTAGCCTTGTGAAGGGACAAAACATTACAGGTGTATATCTGTAAATCATGGTCCTTAAATCGTTTGCGAGGGTCGTCATCAATGGAGGATTGTACCGAAGGCTTCCTTTGTATGTTCACTGGTACGTTTTTTTTCGGTGTTCGGTAACCAAATCCAGCGCACCAACACCTAATCAAGGGGAGTGGTTGCCTTCTCACAATTTGCTTACCGTGTCCTAACGGACGTTTTTGAGCTGCTTGAGCCGTTTGCATAAGGATCGTAATTTTACCGATCCTAAGAGAAACGGCTAAAGAACTTTCCACTTCTGCCAAGGACACCATCCCCCAACAATACCAACAGGCCAGAAATTGGGAGAAAGAATGGTGTCGAAAATAGACACAGGAACAATTACTTTAAAAGAGGAAATAGAACGCGATTGGAGAAGTTAAATTGAGAAACCTATATGTTATTGGAGCACTTAAGACTAGAATTTATATATGATTTTATATTATCTTCAGTTGTTTCAGAAGAAAGACGAGAGATAAACGCATATTTCCGAGGAACAACAACGGTCAGAATATTAACTTTTTGATTTTGTGTAGATGATGGATCAGCAAAAACGCTAGTCATAGCCTCTACAACAGAATCAGTTGCCAAGGAATTATTATGAGGCGCAACAGTGCAGTCTTCAATTACTACCAGACGGTTGGAGGAAGCACTAGTTTACGCTTCGAAGTTGTGATCAGGCATTGTTTTATTGGTGTCAATTTTTATTGGTACCAAGGTTAACTTCTCAGAAGGTACTAAAGAGAAAGCGACAAAAACAGTAGAATCCAAGAATCCAATGCCAAGCGCTTGCCAGTTTTCGCCGTTTAAACTTGTCATGCATACTGTGTGTATTACCGTAGGTTTCGCCCTGAAAAGTGATCTGATCTCTCTCAATATCGGACATACAGCAATGAAGTGCATAACATTCTCTTGTGTACGCATATTACATAGCGTGCAAGAACTATCTTGGTTTCACCTGTGTAGGAAATAATTCAGCCTCAGTACTTCAGTTTTTACTTCAAAGATGACTGATAACGAGTTTCCATGTTATCGGTGAAATAGTTTCTTTCACCGTGGTCATACTTCAATAGTTTATATAAACTTCGCTAAGAGATTTGACGTGCTTTGACGTGTTGCGTTCGAAAAAGTTTGTCTTGATAGAATCCCCGCATTTTGTAGGAAAGTTGCATGTTCCCTATTCCAATAGTTGGTATAATTGTAGGTTATCGCTGACGTTGGAACCCTTTTTGTTTATCGATATTCTGGCATTCTCATAACTCTTCTGATGTATTCGAAGTTCAAGCGTAGTGTATATACAAATATTGGTGGTACTTCACCCATATCCAACTTGTACAGCATGTCCAAATCTCCCTGAGATCAGGATTAGCATGTCATCATCATAAACAATGACGTTGTGATCTGAGTTCGATTAGGAGTTCGTCAATCACTAGGGACCGAAAAAGTGGCGAGAGGACTCCTCCATGAGGAAACACTTTGTCCCCACCCCAGTTGCATTATCCCAGACACATTACCAAGACAAGAGGATATGTCACGTTGATTTAACATGGCTTCAACCCAAGCAATGGTGAGGTTATCTACGCAAGTGCTTGAGTGATGGAGCCAAAGCACCCTCAACATCAAGAAAAGCACCTAACGCCAATCGATTTTACCGACCAGGTTATGAAGTGCGCCTATCGTTGACTTACCCTTCGTATAGGTGAATTGGTATTCATGAAGAAGGTATGAAATGTTGATTGATTGTCTAATGTGGCAGTCAATAAGACGTTCAATTGTCTTGGCCAGTTCCATGGGTTTATTACCCTGCTTTGGGATAAATACCACTGACACGTTCCTCCAGGACCGCGGTATACAACCCAAGTTGAAACTAGCCCTCATGAGAAGTATCAGAGGGTTGATCAGTTCTGAAGCGGAGCCGAAAATATGCCATCTCCCCCTTCTCCAGAATTCACGCTTGGACTGACGTATAAGTTTGTTATATTCGGTTAGGGATGATCTATATTCCTCCCACCTACCGAATCTTTTCGCTCGGTTAAAAAGCTTCCTGACCTTTCGTCTCATGCCAGCTAACATATCAGTCCACCACGGAACCATCTGTTTCATGTGGAACGTATAGCCGTGCTATCGTAGTACGAGCTCAGTAAAATCTCGTTTAGCAGGTCCGCAGATATCTCTAGCTCAGAAGTTGAGCTAATGCTGCGCAGGACTCCGCCAATGCTTTGGATGCTACGAGTCCTCTAGGTGGTGGAGCCTATTTTGGACTCACCTCGTTGCTGTGGGCTGCTTGGTCAGCCCTTTGGAAGGCCCTTCGTCTTCCGTGTGATATGTTTAGCAGGTGTGTACCGTGTACCGTCGCAATGGCACCCGTACTGGCCCCATTGCTGGCAGCTTCCCTATTGGTTTAAGGCTGGGATTCCGCCGTTGGCGACTGAGCATCCGATTGCTGTGGGTCCGTCTGCTTCTGTGCCAACTGAAATGGGACCACGTGACCGAGTTTACTCCCTTTAGTATTCAGCTTGATGTTGCTGAATCTCATCATCCACTGATAAGAGCATATGAAGTGTAAAACTGTGTTGGTTCTTCTTTCTTCTTAATTTTAATTTTATTATATGCTAGAACTTTTATTTCATATTTAATGTTTTTATTTTTATTGGAAAAATAAAACACTAGCAAGATGTGTTTTATTTTTCCAATAAAAATAAAAACATTAAATATGAAATAAAAGTTCTAGCATATAATAAAATTAACAAATTAATTGTTAACAAATTAAAATTAACGTACAAAAATCATTCTTATCAAGTGCCTTCATAAAAGCGTTACAGTCAGTTACAGGTTTATAGCGAATACCTAAAAGGCATTTTCAAAACTTGGTTAACGCTTCTATAACTTCTAGTATTTCCACTTCATAAATCTTAAACTTTCTTTGGGTGTCTGTAGTTTCTTTACACATGTAGTACACGGGATGGAGCTGGTCGTCATCGGTTGATTTGTGCAATAAAATAGCTCCAAATTCATCTGTTGAAGAGTTTCAATGCAGGATGTTTAGTTAGCATATTTTTCAAAGTCATGAATGCATTTTATTCGTCTACGCTAATGTTCAATTTAATGTTTTTCTTCGTCAAGTCGGACAAAGGCTTAACCATAACCAGTGTTTTTTTTTTTTTTTTTTTTTTTTTTTTTTTTTTTTTTTTTTTTTTTTTTTTTTTTTTTTTTTTTTTTTTTTTTTTTTTTTTTTTTTTTTTTTTTTTTTTACCCCACTTCCTGAGGCCCTCCTTGGCACACTAGTTGGTCACAGTCCGAAGAGCTGAACACATTATGTTCAAGACCGTATTCCCAAATCTCCCTGAGACCAGGATCGCAAGGTCATCGGAATATCCAATGACGTTATACCCTTGTGAACTGAGCTCGAGTAGGAGCTCGTCTATCACTAAGGAGGACCAAAGGAGTGGGAAGTGGACTCCTCCTTAAGGACACCCCTTGATCGCCCTGATGCTGACAGTCACATTACCAAGAGAAGAAGATGTGTCACGTTGATTTAACATGGCTTTATCCCAGGCGATGGTGAGGCTATCTATACCTCTTTGGGTAAGTGCTCGAGTGATGGAGCCATAGCCCATATTATTGAAAGCACCCTCAACAACAATAAAAGCAGCTAGCGCTATTTCTTTTGAACGAAAAGTTCTTTCGATTGTACCGACCAGATAATGCAGTGCGCCTAACGTTGAATTACCCTTCATATAGGCGAATTAGTCTTCATGAAGGGGGTGTGAAATTCTGATTGATTGCTTAATGTGGTAATCAATAAGACGTTCAGTTGTCTTGAGAAGGAAGGAGGTAAGACTAATAGGTCTATAAGATTTGGCCAGTTTCATGGGTCTATTACCCTGCTTTTGGGATAAAAACGACGGACACTTTCCTCCATGACCAAGGTATATAACCCAAGTTGAGACTGGCTCTCATGAGAGGTAGTAAAGGGTCGAACAAGACATCTAAGCAGTTCTGAAGCAGAGCCGGAAGGATGCCATCTCCCCCTGGGGACTTAAATGGCTCAAAGAACACGATCGCCCATCGAACTTTGTCCTAGATGTTATTGACTAGGACAAAGCCAAATGCTGACAGATAGATTGCAATTCCGTCTATTTATTATATGTCTGTCTTTAATGGGAGAGTTCAACAATATTTGTTGAAGTATAGACCCAGGAAAATGTACTTGAAGCAGGTGTTCAAGTGTGTCCTGTCTACTATTGGTATAAATATCGTTCTCTCTCTTTAAGAGTCCGATGTCACTGTGCCTATCCTTTGTGATTACCTTATGGAGAAGGGCTGCTTCCGGTAGCGTTTGCAATCCATCACAGTGCCTTATCCAGGATTCACGCTTGGACTGACGTATAAGCTTGTTATACCGAATCTTTTGAACCTTCTGTTTCATGCGGACTGGACGTGTAGCAGTGCTATCGTGGTACGAGCTCAGTAAAATCTCGTTTAGCAGGTCCGCGGCCAGCTCCAGCTTACAAGTTGGCCTAATTCTGCGCGGGACTCCGCCAACTTTTGACGCTACGAACTCGTTGTACGATTGCCGGTTAGTTTTCCTAGGAAGATAGACCTTAGAGAGGATAACAGAGGCCCCCGGAATTTCAAAGCGAATATGTTGGTGGTCTGAGAGAGAAACTTCGTTTGAAACTCGCCAATTCCAAATGAAGTTCATAACCCCTCTACTAGTTAGGGTGAGATCTAAAACCTCTTGTCTAACTGCTCTTCTAAATGTATGCTTACAACCTATATTTGCAAATTCAAGCTGGGATCAAATTAAATAATTTAAGAGGTACTCACTTCTGTGTTTGGTGTCATTGCTGCCCCAGGCGATGTGATGTGCATTGGCATCACAGTCAACAATGATCTGCCTGCTGCACCTCAAGTGGTGGTATGTATTTTTCATCCCCTGGGAAGTAGGCTGCGGCCAAGACAATTTCCTGGGAGCCTACTCTTGTGGAAATATCCACTAACACAACTGATAAATCTCTGGAAATAAAGTTTGTTCGTGGAAAGGAATTGCTCTTTTTATCAATTAGAATTGCCGTACGGGGTAGTTGTGCAGAGTGGTCGTAGATTAACTCACCAGTTTTGCAGTTAAGTCCACGGATTTTGCCACACACCACTCTTGAATGAGAGCCAGGGTGATCTCCCTCTCAGCGAAGAGACTGCACACTGTGGCCGTTACCCCTTTGGCGTGGTGCAGGTTCGCCTGGAGCACCCTTATGGTGCTCATTTGTTGTCTCTGATGTTTTTCCGGACAAGGCTCTCCTTCTTGCCCGCTCGGGACCCCTTTCCCCGAGTCCCTCTAGCTGATGGAGCCTTTTTAATCTCCTCGTTGGGCCAGATGTAGGTGAGGACTTGGCTGCTTGGTCAGCCATTTGGAAGGTCCCTCCACCTTCCGCGAAACCTGTTTAGCAGGTGTACCTAATACAGTCGCGATGGCATCCGTACTGGCCCCGCCGTACGGGTGCCATCGCTGTTGGCAACTGCACAACCAATTGCTGGGTCCGTTTTCTGCTGTGCAGGCTCGGATGGGCCCACATGGCCGAGGTTGTTTCCTTTTATGTTCAGCTTAATATGGCTGAACCTATAGGCGATAATACCTTTTAAAGTATTTAGGGCCGTATATGCCTCGTCATCTACTGATATAAGCAGATGTAGTTGCGGGCCCTGTAACCTGCGCTGTACCACACGCCACAGCGCGGTTCATCTTTTGTTCTACGCCCCAATGGTCGCCAGAACCTTCTTGTTTGTGAGAAGGGCACTATGGGGAAATTAGCCACGAACCAAGTGTGTTTGTGAAATCTTATTTTCCTCTAATAATGTGAAGTTAAAGCTAACAGGTGATCCACCTGTTGGACTTTGAACTAACCCTCCAATGCAGCCTTATTATCTTTAAGCTTTTGTTGATAGATATTGCCAACTTCGAATTTGCCAATTACCATTGACAAATTGAAAGTGATGGTTGTGAGAGATAGTGGAGGAACACTCGTATGGACTCGAATGAAAGGCGGTACAGCTTTAGAGGTAGTAAAGGAATACACATACACATACACACAACTGTCTCCTCGCAGAAAATATGAAGTATGCTAGGCAGTTAAAGTAAAAGCATACTTACTATCCTTTAGTTTTAAAGACTTATTCTATATCTTTTCGCTCGGTTAAATGAAATATTAATGAAATATTGCTTACTTACACCTTAACCGTTAGGCGAATCCCCGTAAGTTGCATTCTAATAGGTAATTTGGTTCCCACCAGATTAACCACTACTCTACCAAGAAAGAATAAGTTTCTAAATGGTTGGCCGGAAGGCAGCCTTCGGCACTCTTGTACTTAATCCCTCTTTCTACGAAAACCAAAATCCGGTGTTCTTCGCGGACCAGAAACGCCTGGCCGTAATGTGGTTCCCTTTGCGGACCATATGAACCACTTCTCTAACAAGATATACTAAGTTTCTAGGTGGATGGCCGGACTATAGCTTTCATTAATCGTGTCCTTGTCCTGACCAGCAATGGATCACCGTACTTTTGTTCCCTTTGCCGACCAGGTGAATTAAACGGTATTTATGCAAGCTGCGGACGCTACGTACGCACGACAGCGTTACCAACACATGCAATAGTATTGAATTAATTTTACGATTGTTTGTAACTAGTTGGTCCCCGTGACGTTTACGCGGCCCTCGGCCTTCCCCTGCCGCTCCTTCCTTCTGCCACTCCTTCCCCACCTTCCACATGCTCCTTTACTCTACCTCCAACTCTCCTACACCTTTTCTTGTCCCTTCCACCCCTTCTCCAATCTCCACTTGCGCTGCCCCCATTTATTAATTGCGAACAGCATATACACACCAATTTTCACGGCGAATGGTTGAAAGGTATATCTGTCTATAACGGACATGCAAATATATATAGGTATATAGATACATACTCGTAGATACATAGATACATACTTTCTGTTGACGCAAGCAACGCATCCTAGCCCTATCCTAGCACGTCCGCACTGCAGTAGCTACCTTAAATGTATTTAATATCTTTAAAATGTAATTTAAAAAAAAACGTTTACTATTGTTATTAATTCGGGAACGATACCTGCGAGTATCATAAGTTCCGCTTGCCAAAGTAACCATCTCGCGAAAGTAATTAATTCGCTAGTTGATTAAAGAGTACCACGGGCAAATGGAAGTGGTCGCCATATTCCTCTACCTCTTTTTAATTCTGTTTTTCCGCAGTAAGAACGTGTGGCCACAATTTGCAACGAAGGCATAAAGATTTAAATTTACCCACAACTGAAATAAGCGTACTCGGTTGCACTGGCCATGCGTAACATGAGGAAGAGAGCCAATTTAAAGGAAAAAAGGTAAATTCACTTGCGCAGCGAAACAAAGGAAAATTTTTAATTGTGCACAAAAACTATTAAAAGTGACAAAAAGAACCTACTTACATATATAAAAATGTGGAAAAAAAGAGAAATAAACTGTGTGAAAAATATTTAAACGGAAAGTACGCGAATAGCTACAAAAAATATTCATACATACAAATGTATGCATATGTGTATGTGCAAATTAACACAAACATTGCTTAAGTCTCCTTGTCGACAATAATGTCAGCAACTCAAGCATTAACCGTAATTCGACACACGGTATCTTGTACGAATAGCAGGATAAGCATTATCATCAACGGGTCAACACACACATCAACAGCGATATTCGACACACGGTATATTGTACGAGTAGCAAGATAAGCATTCGACACATGACATATTGCACGAGTAGCAAGATAAGCATTATCAGCAAAGGGTCAACTTAAACATTGTCCTTGTTATCAGCAACAACACATGATATTCGCACGAGATAAGGATGATAAACAATGCTACGTCAGCGACATCAACATTAGGCTAGGTTTAGTTTTAAGTAAAATAGAATCTTAGTTTTAGTTTCGATCTAAGTTTGAATAAAGACACAATAGAAAAGAAAATTCTTTAACAAGCGTGTAAGAAATTCACTTAGTTTAATTGGCACCCACGATGGGTAAAAACCTCGTTAAATAAAAAAAAAACAACAAAACTACTAAAACGAAAACAAAAACAAAAAACTATACAATTTTTTTTGAAAGGAGAGTAGTTTCGTATATATATATTTCACGGACGACTCAGATAGCAGTTTAGAAGAATTGTCCCGTAAATTTGGTGTATTGAGTGTGACTGTAATTAAACAGAGAAATACAAATATGGCATTAACTCCGGATCAGTTGACGGAAATAATTCGTTCTGCCGTTAACTCGGCACTGAACGAATATAAGACGGCTTTTGACAGTGAAATAAGAAAATTAAGTGACCGTATAAATTTTATAAATTTTATTAACAATTAGAACCGGTATAGTGTGTGATGAGCCTTTAGATATAATAAAATCCTTGCCAGACTTTGATGGTAAGCAAGAAACTTACGTTTCATGGAGGCAAGCAGCTCACACCGCGTACAGAATTTTTCAAAATTATGACGGTAGTTCAAAACACTACCAAGCTGGTTGCCATTATTAAGAATAAAATTAAGGGACCAGCCGACATGGTTCTAGCGTCTTTTAACACAGTCCTTAATTTCAAGGCTATTATAGCTCGGTTGGACTTTACATATGCGGATAAACGACCCGCATATCTAATCGAACAGGAGTTGTCCATACTGCGTCAGGGAAGTTGACACTCCTTCAATACTACGATGAAATAGAGAAGAAATTAGCTCTTCTTACAAATAAGACGGTTATGACACATAATGGTACTGTGGCGGATGCTATGAATGAAAAGTATACGAGAGATACATTGAGAGTTTTTATTTCTGGCACTAGGAAGGCGCTCAGCGACATTTTATTTGCTGCACGCCCAACTAACTTGCCGTCAGCATTAGCACAAGAGGTTGAAACAACGACCGATATTAGTTCGCAGCGAGTTTCGCAAGAAGTGCGGAGGAAAAGGCTAAAAAAAATGAGTAGAAGCAACATAATAGGGCCATTAATAGATACGGCGGCTTCAAAAAATGTTATTAAACCCCTTAGGGAGTTGGAACACATACTTCCTATTGAAAAAATGTTTGCAGTCAAATTGATCCACGGTATTGACCATATAACAAAAAAATGTGTTATAAACATATTCAACACAAATAGTATTTTTTTTGTAATGCCTGCGCTTTCGACATTCAATGGTATAATAATAAAGAAACAGTACAGGTTCGGAACCCATACAATTTTTAAGGTGTGCAAATGTAAATTTCACACAAGTTGAGGACATACAAGTACCTCATGCAGTAAACGACATATTTAAAGAAAAAATTAAAAAACTTTCGGGAGTCTTTGCAGACCCTGATGAAACTCTTCCATACAACGCAAATGTCGTTGCCACTATTCGCACCGAATGTGACAGTCCTATTTACTCGAAACTGTACCCATACCCAATGGGTGTCGCTGATTTCGTAAATCAGGAGATATGTGGTTTATTAAAGAATGGCATAATTCGACCTTCCAGATCTCCCTACAATAACCCTATGATATGATGTTGTGGATAAGAAAGGTAGAGACAAGCACGGCAATATCAAGAAGTGCCTTGTCATAGATTTCAGGAAACTGAATGAAAAGGCAGTAGACGACAAGTACCCTATCCCAAATCGAACTTAGGGAGGGCTAAGTATTTTACAGCCCATGATCTTAAATCAGTGTTTCATCAAATTTACCTATCAGAACAGGATAGGGAAGAAACAGACTTTTCTATTGGAAACGGAAAGTATGAATTTTGTAGAATTCCCTTTGGATTGAAAAATGCGCCTAGTATTATCCAGAGAGCCATCGATGAAGTGCTGCGGGAGCAGATAGAAAAATTTTTTTATGTCTATGGTGATTACATAATTGTTTTTTTTTTTCTGAAAACGAGCGAGATCATGTCGAACACGTCGACTGGGTCTTGCGAAAGTTGTTTGAGGCAAACATGAGAATTTCTCGCGAGGTCGAATTTTTTTAAGGATAGCGTAGAATATCTGGACTTCGTGGTATCCGGTGGTGGTACTTCAACAAGCCCCAGCAAGGTGGATGCGATACGCAATTATGTTCAACCAGCTACGTTATTTAATGGATCATTTTTTGGATTAGCAAGCTATTATCGATGTTTTATAAAGGACTTCGCCTCGATAGCCAAACCCCTGACCGACATCCTAAAGGGTGATTACGGCAAGGTCAGTGCTGGTCAATCAAAGAAAATAAAAATATCCCTCGATGCTGAGCAAGTGAGAGCTTTCAACAAATTGAAAGAAGTCTTAACATCTGAAGATGTAATATTATTGTACCCAGATTTTGGAAAGCCATTCGATCTAACGACAGATGCTTCATCCATGGGCTTGGGTGCGGTTCTGTCCCAGAACGGCAAACCAATCACAATGGTTTCTAGGACCTTGAAGGATATAGAGCAAAACTTCGCAACAAACGAACGCGAACTACTAGCTATTGTCTGGGCTCTAAAGAGTCTAAGCAATTATTTGTATGGCGTTCGAAATTTGAACATTTTTACAGATCATCAACCGTTGACGTTT
>JAWNNQ010001313.1:0-120000 GCA_035044765.1 Leucophenga montana
AAACGCCTAAAATTATGCGAATAAACCAAAAGCGAATTAATTGGATGCCATACGAATTCCATATTAATGAAATCCAGAGACGTGAAAAGTCGTCTTTTCATCTGTGAATAGCTGCTTGAACGACAGAAAAAGATGGGCATGCTTGCATAAACTTAAGACTGTCGATAATTAAGTGGATTGTCAAAAAGTCATGGGTTAAGTGCGGTCAATGATCAACATCAACGGCGAAGCGAAATATCTATGGATCCAAGCTTATGCTCTGTATTTGGTGAAATCAGTGTGTTGTGATCTACTATAAGCTGCTCAAACCGAATGAAATGGTTACGGAAAAGCGGTGCCGAACTCAACTGATGCGAATCGAATCGAAACGAATATTACAGGAAAAACGGTTGTGATATGGCAATGGAGACATTGCTCCAGGACAATGTTTGGCCGCCAAATTATGCATCGAAATGGCCAAATGGGAGTTTATATTCTGAGCCGCCGTATTCTGCAGACATCACTCTACCTAAAGTCGACGGAGTCCAACTAAGTACTTTAAGATTATGTTTCCCTAAAATCCATGATATTTATATATATATATATATATATATATATATATATATATATATATATATATATATATATATATATATATATATATATATATATATATATATATATATATATATATATATATATATATATATATATATATATATATATATATATATATATATATATATATATATATATATATATATATATATATATATATATATATATATATATATATATATTTAATTTAAAGTCCTATAGGGAACAAAGGACCACAAAAAATAATTTTAATATTTTGCAAGCAGTTGGTTTGGCCCCAGGATGGGTCCCAGATTTCTGAGCTTCTGCTACTACAACGTATTGAAATGTGTTCGATGACTTTCTCTGTTTCTACAACGGCTTTTGTAGATGTCAAAGTGTGTCTGATCCTGTCCCTCCTGTTGCTAAATCTTTATGAATGAGGTTATGTAGAAACAAAACACCGCCAATCACTAGATTATTGTTCGCACATAATTCAGTAAATTGCTCTTAATTTTCAGTAATTTTCCCAATCCTTGCATTCCCATTACAGACTGGCGTCGCGTATGAGTTGATCCAACTGTACGTAAAACTCGTATCTATCTGCTACTACTTTGAAACGATGACGTTGGACACAAGTATAAATTACAATTCAATTAATTTACCAAAAATGTATATAGTAAAAAATGTAACCAACAACAACTAAAGAGTTGTTGACCAACAATGTACTTTGTAGGGCATAGGCGGTGTGAGCTTCGGTAACGTTGAAAATAAAGTTGATAGTATTGCCATTTTAACATACTTTCTGTCTCTTTTACACTCGCAAGTCGAGTCTGCATTGAGTTTCTCCTCAATGTCTCAAATGCCACTACTAGCTCTAATGATGTTTTGTTCGTTATTCATCTAGTATCCACAGCAATAACAAGCAATGAGAGTGAGTGTGCTCTTATTTAAGTTCAGTTATCCTTTGAATATTATTTAAAATACTTACCTATAGAAAATGTAGTACAATGGCAGCCAATATTCTGTGCTCATGGATTCACGAAGATTTGGTGGCATTTTTTATAAATAATAAAATTAGTGTGAAGTCTAAACAAATATAAATGTATACCGCCGAGTTTATTTTTTAGTTGAAGACACCGTTCGTGTATGTGCCTTCCAATCGATTTAGGCCTCGTAGGCTTGCTTCTCGAAGAGAAAATCTACTCCACTTTCCTGTCTATCTCCAGAAGATTTTCCTTAAGTACAATAATTTAATTCCTGGTGCTTGTTCTCTTAAAGCTTGTATCTCTGAAACTTTTTGTATAGCTCGTCAAGCTATACTACGGTTGTCATCAGATTTATTTGGTTTGAACTTCTTCTGTTTGTTGTGGTTTAACTAAGCTGTTTGTTTAAAAAGAGTAGGGTATTGATATTCTACAATCGATTCCGGTTCCGGCTAAAAATTGAATTACTAAAGTTGGTCTTAGCATTGAAATATGTTTGCTTCAACTTTGGTATGGTGAAACACTTTTTATATTAACTCAATTTGCGTGACATGTCTTCTAGGGCAGGTTTTTTTTTTTTTTTTTTTTTTTTTTGATAAAATCACTGCGGTTTACAGTGTTAATTAGGTCGTGGCATGAATAATTTATACAATGTTTATTGTTAGTACAAACAGATGTGGGAATACCAGATCTATTACCCAAACACTGAAAAAAATTACATCTTATGCGATGGTTACTTTTTATATTTGAAACATAAATAACAATAATCAAAACTTATTTGTTATAGTAGTCTCCATTTGCCACTGTTAGATCTGTTGAAGCGCATTAATGCTTCGGTTACATCGAATTTACCATTCTCTCACTGTCTTTCTCTTTTGTACGGTTTGTTGGTATGAAAAGCGCTAAGAATTAATTTAACGTCACATTTAGCGCATTTTGGCTGGTATAAAGCTGCGATAATCAGCTGCTGGCACTGGCGGCGCCATTAACCCTTTGCCTTGGAGCCATCCGGAACGTTTGCATTCCTTAATAGGCATCTAGCTCCCACCAGGATTCGGTCTTTCTTTTCTGGTAAAAGTATGTTTGTGTATGCGAGTAAATTAAAATATTTTAATGAGTACAATTTATCACGCGCCGCTGGCTGCCAACCATTTAAACGTTTCTCTTACAATTAACAACAAGGACGAGAACGATGCCAAGGACGAGAACAATGTTGACAACAGCCACATCAACATCAACACCAACACCAACAGCAATGGAATGGCAACTTGTTGCGACATTTAATTATTGGTGACAGGATAATCAAGTAAACTTGGTAAGAATTTCAATTTTGTGTAATGGTTGCACACAATATCCTTATACGAGTAGATACATACCTATATATATATATATATATATATATATATATATATATATATATATATATATATATATATATATATATATATATATATATATATATATATATATATATATAATATATATATATATATATATATATATATATATATACTCGTATAACCCTCAACTCCATTCAGCAAAAAACAGCAAAACGTTAAATTCAAAATGAAAAGGGTTTTATACCACACCGCATAGCATCCGCAGCATTCATACTTGTTCCATAGCCAACTCAAACTCATGCCAGAGTGCCGTGCTGGAGAGCCGCGTTATGATAATGGTTAAGATATGCAGTTGTCTGTGGGTATCTGAGCGTATGGGGGGGGGCGGGGCGGTTGCTTTAATAAACGATTAGTAATGAAAACAACAACAACAATTATTAGGGTCTAATAGGTGAAAATAATGTGACAAGTTTTCAACTTAATTATATGTTTTTGTGTTGTTGTAATTTGATTTTGAGTACACATTCTCTGGCATTCCATTACAAATGTCGAGTTGACATTGTATCGGCCTAAAATTTGAGGTTAGTATAACAATTTGAAGAACTTTGTTCAAGAGATGTGGATGGTCAATGTAGAGGAGAGTGAGACTGTGGAATTAAACTAGTAGATGCGACAGACAGAGAGAATAAGTGAATGAGTGAATATGAGAGCGATATATAGAGAGAGAGAGATTGAGATAGAGATAGAGAGAGAATTATAGAGGGAAAGTGAGAGACAGCTGTAGCTTGTTGTTTGTAGAGTCATGGAGAGCAACATATCGAGTTTTCTTTAGTATTGATAAAAAAATATCGGGTGTACAAATTAGTTTGATCCGCTTTCATAAAGTTAGCTATGGCTATTGTGAATGTTTCCTGGTAACAGTTGAAGCGCATCGATTGCTTGTGGAAGTTTATGGCTCAAACTGATAAATCATATAGGGAATGGCTTCGATGTTTCAAGAATGCTGATTTTAGCTTTGAAGAGAATTCTCGCTCTGGACAGCCAAAAAAACATTCGAAGAAAAAGAATTGGAGGCATTGCTCGATGCACAATCATTAGGAGGGACTCAACAAGTAGTTTCTGCACGATTGAAATCCATGGGAGTGATTTAAAACCAAGGTAATTGGGTGCCTTATGAAATGAAACCGAGAGACGCTGATAGACGATTTTACACGTCGGAGCAGCTGATTCAAAGGCAACAAAGAAAGCGTTTTTTACATCGAATTATGACTGTGGATGAGAAATGGATATTCTACGATGACTCCATGAAGAAAAAATATTACACTATGCACTATGTCAATCGTTGCCATCATTCTCATCAGCACCAAAGCAGAATATTCATGGTTCGATGGTCATGCCGCCGTACTCTGGCGGCACACAAAAGGCTCGTTCTGATGTTTGGTTGCTTCCGACGTAGCACTGCAGCACGGTGTTGGCAGATTGACTCGGTTCATTTCATTACCAGATAGAATATCGAAAATTGTGCTTCATGATGAGCTCTTCTGCATGACAACGTTCGGCCTCGTGCCACTTAATGTCGTGAAGACATATTTGGAAACGCTCGAGTCGGATTTTTTTTAGTCGCTACCGCCGTACTCTCCGAGACATTGCTCGTTCTGATTTTGGTCGTTCCGATAGATGCAGCACGGTTTGGCAGATACTATCGGTTCATTTCTGTGCGTAGATATCGAAAATTGTCATTTAACTCTACTAACTTGGATCGCCACTTAATACGAGACATTTTTTCGAGTTGGAAGTCGAAATTGGCCTGAGAAGTGCGAAAGCGTAGTAATCAGCAATGGAAAATACTATTGATTCATTTTGTGCTGAATTAAATGCATTTTTGAACACAAAAAGAAAAAAAAAAAAAACAAACCAAACCGAACCGAACTAATGTACTCCCAATAGTATATACAAATACGTATTAAATTTCATATGGTTGCTACGCTATTGTGCTAACAGCAAACGCAATAAAAATTCAATTTCTGCCACTACAAATGCACAGCACAATAAATGCGAAAAGCAATTGGTTCGAATTCGCCTACTTCACGTATCGGGTGCCCGTTAGTCGTGGTAGCTAAGACGTAGGCATATTCAAAGCGACGTTGGAAGTGTCCAGGGTTCGATGCCAGGTTCTTCCACCAAGGAACAATTTTATAAACCAACAAAATTAATTTAGAATTTTCTAAAAATAGAACAATATACTACAAAAACAAAAACAAAAAAATAAAAAACTTACACAACAGCGGTTTTTATAAAAAAGTTCTTTGGTGGATCCGGGCATCGAACCATGGGCACTTGCGAACGGCGCTGGCAATATGTCAGCGTGTTTACTAACTCGGCTAACGGGTATCCGATCGCAAATATTTCCGAAACTCGACCTATTGGAAATGGGAGAGAGCAATTTGTATTTTCCTCTCAATTTGTATTCTCCTCTCCACAACTTACTTAAATTCAAGGCAAACAAATAATCTTGCTTCTCTCTATTACGCGTTCATACGGTTAATATTGCTTCTCTTTCTATCCAATGCAATCATACCGATAATCTTGCTTCTCTTTCTATCTCACGCGTGTTCACATTGACATGCCTAAGTTAGCGGCAACGGCTTTACCTTATTATTGTACCATGACTTAAAGTAAACTTCAAGTAAAAAGGGATCACGCAAGTGACGAGAACCAACCTCACGATCGTGCTAGTCCGATAGAGACGTGTTATTTACCATTAAAAAGCTCTGGAAACATACATGCAGAAAATATTAAAACATATAATATCGGATCACTCCAGTCCGGAAATATATGGCGTTGAAAATACCCACCCTAAGCGGTATTGGAGCTCGTAGTGGGCCTACCACCCCCAAACTTATTTTGTTATTCATTTTTTAATCGAAACCAGTCCAACAAGCTCAAGATCAGCAAAATCTATCCGATCCACCCGCTCAAAAATTATGAATTTTCTAAATTTTCGACGAGTTAGTGAAATAGTTTGTTTGTTTGAATCCTTTAGAAAATCTAAATTTAGTTTTGGCGGGAAAGCTCGTTGGAAGGGGAAAAAAAATATAGGTCAAAATAAATTTTGAAAAGTACTCTTTGCAATTTTGCCAAAAATTTAGTCCAAATTTTCGTGCTCATATTTGGAGTATTGATACATTGTGAGTTTGGGCGAATTTTGACATATTATAGTTTTCGTTCAAAATACCGTCTGCCGAGATATAGCGTCGCAAATATCAGATTGTACAAAATTAGCTATTTGCCCAACTGCTTCATACTAATGGCTGTTGCATCTGTTATACCCAGCGTTTACATAAACCTGTTATATTTTAGTCCCCTTATGTTTTTTAAACTTTTTTCGTAAGTATTCTCTTTTTTATACCCTGTACAATAATGTAAACGGGAATATTGGGCAGTTGCAAATCTATTAAACAACCAGAAGGAGGAGGAATGGTAGACTCCATAAAGTACATATATTTTCGATCAGCATCGGAAAGCAAGTTAACATAGACCAGTTCGCCTGTCCATCCAACAGTCTGCATGAACGAAAATATCTCAGTGACTATAAGAGATAGGGACTTCAAGTATGAATCTTTAGACTCTCCTTCTCAATATTCAGATAAAGTGTATGAAAAGAACATTATAAGTGGTAGCCTTTATTATTATTATTATTATTATTATTATTATTATTATTATTATTATTATTATTATTATTACTGTAAGACATAATTTTAAAACCACGACCCAGAGAGATCTTGTTTGTCTTTCTTACTAGGATGGCCTGCTCTAGTTCAACTTGTTGAATAGAAACCTAAGTATTATCCTAGGTTCTAACTTCTTCAGTTGTTCTTCGGCAACAACTTCGAAATCTACTTCTGACTGTTGCTTCACATTCTTTAACGATATGAAGAGAAGCCTCTTCCTTATGATTTAAAAATCTCCTTTCTGCGGAATTATATACACCCATCACACAGATGTGTTTCCTCAGTCGACAGTGAACTGGTTTTTTCCTAATTGCAGCATTGCTCTCGCACTGCGCGGGTCGAAACCCCCTAGGAATATTTTTGCTTGCCTTAGTCCTTGGCTCATGGCCTAGTGCTGCTTCTTTGCCCTATTGGTTGCTTTGCGGATTAGTTCCAGTATAGTGTGTCTCCCAGTGCCACAAAAAGGCTCTGGTCCTACCATTGCCGTTGCCGCTCTTTTCTTGGCAAGCCTATCGGCCTAAGCCTAATTGTATTTTATGCTATTTTAAACAATTTGTGTATTATAATGCACTGCAAATGAAAATAGTCTTTTAGTGTTTTTTCTAGCTCCGCAAAAGCAACGATTTTGTATAGCTGAACGAAAGTGTTGCTTCCATTAAAGCCAGTTTACAATAAATACCTAGTTAAGAAACCAACAAGTGCAAATGGAATTCAGAATATTTGGTAGATCGTAATCTCTATACCACACTAAAATCTATGCATACACTTTTTTTTTTTTTTAAAGCTAACAAATATATCTCATTACCTTTTGAAAATATCTCATACAAACGCTGCTCAATGACAGCACCAACCAAAAAAAGAAAACCAGCTTTATAAAGATATAATGTGATAAAATAGACGCACTTATCCATGAAAGTTATTAAGAAGTTTCGTCAATAACAAAACAACAAAAAAAACTCCAAAAAACTCCAAATGTATAAAACAAAAAGTTCAGTGAAACGTCAACGATATAATTGAATCAATGGTGAGAAAAAATATATGTACCAGTATATGGTATACTACGTATAGAAAATCTATCAACTTACGTAGAATACACATACAAAAACCATTCTCGAACAAAAGTTGGAGTGCAATCTTTGAAAGTTGATTGATAACTTAATAAGTAACTAAGTAAGTATGGAATAAAAACAACTGAAACAATAGTATTACTTATGAACTTCAATGAATCGATCTGAGAATTATTTAGTTGTCTGTAGTGCTTATATCTTTTGTCATGCTACCAAAAGTCCATTTGCCTGACCATAATTTTGTGGAAATGAACAATTGAATTTGGGACAAAAGTGAGCGAAACTCACTCCATCTCTTCTGTTATGTGAGTATGCCACATGTTGACTGACATGTGTGCACATTGAGTGGTTGAACGTACTGCTTTCGCTGAAACAAAAATAATATTACTTTTTGTCGATGCTAAAATATCCTACACACGCAAGACTATACTCTACTATAAAAGCTAGATACATCAAACTTGTTTATTTATTATATTTCCCTCTTACATACGCAGTTCTATATATTTCTTTCAAGCGGAGCTCTTTATGGCTTGCTGGTGCAGAGCATGTAGAAAATCTTTATAGAAACGAGAGTTCAGTATATGGAAACGATGCTCATATATATCAGAAAACAAAAACAAAAAACTAATGCGAGTGATGCATGTAAAAATTTTCTCTCTCTTCTCTCTCTCTGTCTCTCTCAGGCTGTGTCTTTCAATGCACTTATACAATACATTGAGCTGCTTAAAAACAGAAAGACGGAGTGCAATGAACAACATGCGTTTTTGTCACGTATTGTTTATGTTGTTGTTGTTGTTGTTGTTGTTGCTTCTACGAATAAAAATATCGGACATGCAGAGAACGCGCGTTAATGAGTATCAACATTTTCTTATTTAAGTAGCTTATGTGTGCATAGAAGACTTATCAACATAATGCAGTTCAAAGCTGAAACATTGTGATTTTATTAAGCACCAAGAAAAGTTGAAATGTATAGTACGTTTGTGCAAATGCAAAACACAGTCAAAAGTAGGAGTGGCAGACCACATAATGTATATATTATATATATATTGTCGATAAGCACCAAAAGTAGAAACTACATAGACATGTTCGTCTAACTGGCCGACCGTCCTGACCACTATAAGTGATGGAGTCTTCAAGTTTGAAGAATTAGACTGTCCTTTTGCCGCTTATTCCATAAAATGAACTTGTCGACCCCATAATTAGGGATAGCCCTCATACAGATCTGGCCCATTTTTGAGTTTTCGTAAGAATTTTTGTGTTGTTTTTGTTTCTAAATAAGCTTGAAATGCCAAACCCTGTTGTATCTTTTGTCAAACATATTAAAATATTCTACATAGATCCAGTTCGGATCACTATAAAATACAGCACCGATACAAAACGATGGTTCAATAAGCAGCCAGAGTATCTCGATGCGAGCATATTCGACTGCAGCGTTCTTCCTTGTTTTTGTACGCATATATGAGGTAGTCAGTCCTCTTTACAAACATAACGGTCACATTTGTGCTTTTGTAAGAAAAAACTTATCAATTACCATACAATAAATATTAGCTAAGTAATTGAAGCTGCAATTGATTTAGTGCGCGTTATAAAATTCATACCAAAATTAATATACCATACATAATAAGCGTGAGAAGCATATGAAACAGAACACTTGAAGCATATTAACTCCAACTACTTAGCTACTATATATAGAAAAAAAAAAACATAAAAGTATCAGATAACCAAAGGAATTAATAATAAAATATTTCCAAATGTTGCCATTTGGATGCTTGGCTTTGTTGAAAAAAAAACAATAATAGCCTCGTGTATTATATGTCATTTGAATATGCTTATACAATTTAATTGTTTTCATGCGATCAATATACAAATGTATTTAATTTGCTTGAGAGTTGAAATGCTACTGAAATGCTACTGAAATGCTACTCGTACCATATTAATTTACATTTAATTATTGTTTTATTTACGAATGTGTTCCATATTAATACGCAATATTGCGAGTGTACAAATGTTCATCAGATATTCAATAATGACGCAGCAATTAAGTTGAACTATTTTAGGAATTCATAAAAGGCCACTCAAAAGTCAAATGCTGCAAAATTTCTACGAAACTATCTACACCTGAATTCAGATTCAGCAATCATGAGAAAGAGATGATCCTTATGGAATGCGAAACAGTAGCCAAAAGTAGATTTCGGGTTTTTGGAAACCATTTTGATGTCGAAGAACAACTGAGAAGATTAGAACCTAGAAAATTAGTAAGATTTCTTCAAAAGATTGGGCTTGAGCAGGACATCTAAGCAAGAACGGTAACCAATAGATCTTTTAGGTTGCTGGTTCGCAATAATAATATAAATAAAATTAAAAATAATAATAATAATAATAAGGTAAGTCTCGTGTATGTGTAGATACGTCGAAAGATAGATAGTTATATAGATACGTAGATACATATAGGGTATCTCAGAATTTACGCCGGATTTGATTTTTAAATAAAAAACTGTTGTTTTTTTGAAAATTTGTGAAACATTTATTGAAACATAAAGTAGACATCATGAGGTTATGTATGGAATAACACATCGGTTAAATGGCCGCCACGGCTTTGCTGGCATATACGCGCTCTTTTCGTGAAATTTTTCATAACCGTTTTGCCTTAATGTTGCAGTATTTCAATGATGCAGCGTGTAATTTCTTCTTTCAATGCTTGACGTGTCGTGGGCTTATTCACATAAGCCTTTGACTTCAAAAAACCCTAAAGAAAAAAGTCTAGAGGCGTCAGATCACATGATCTGGTCACTAAAACGCGTGAGGACACGACCGGGAAATGACTGTTGCAAAGATTGAACTGTTTCTTGTGCTGTATGGCATGTGCATGTGGCATCGTCTTGTTGAAACCACATGTTCTCCACATCGATATCTTCAAGTTTCGACAAAATAAAACTGGTTAACATTTCACGATAACGAACACCATTCACGGTTTGTGTTTGACCTGCCTCATTTTCGAAGAAAAATGGACCGATGATGGCTCCAACCCAAAATCCACACCAAACCGTGACACGCTGTGGATGCATTTGTTACTCATAAATCACTCGTGGATTTTCTGGATTAACGAAGCCATTGAGATGAAAATGAACCTCGTCACTAAATCACTAAGTCACTAAAACTTTAAAATCTGCATTTTCTTGTTGCTGTTCCACGAACCAATTGACGAACTCTCTTCGCTGTGCATGGTCTGTAGGCTTCAGTTCTTGAGTCAATTGCATTTTGTACGCATGAAAATGCAAATCTTTTGTCAAAATTCGCTGCATAGTGAATCTGGAAACACCGAGTTCCTGCGCTCGGTGTCGAATTGAGGTGGTTGGATTTGCAGCGACATTATCACGCACAGCTGCGATAATTTCGTTTGAACGACCTGGACGAGCATGCGTTAATGGTTTCACATCAATAACATACCCTTTTTCATTGAATTTTTTAATTAATCTTCGCACAGTTGCTTCATTTGGGCCATTATGAATACCCCAAATTGAACGCATGAATACCCCAAATTGAACGCAGTTTGCGCAACTTTTTTGTATGCAAAACGGCATTTTCTTGTTGTGGATTTTTAACAATGCCCGATGAGCTATTTACCCGATGTGTTATTTCATACATAATCTCATGATGTCTACTTTATGTTTCAATAAAAGTTTCATAAATTTAAAAAAAAGCAACAGTTTTTTATTTAAAAATCAAATTCGGCGTAAATCCTGAGACACCCTTAGATAGATTGATATATTGACGGATAGATACATAGATATATAGATACATAAGTACATAGATACATAAATAGATAGATAGATGGATAGATATGTACGTACCTATGATAGATACACAGGTACATAGATACAAAAATACATATATCAATGTATCTCTATCTATTTATTTATGTATCTATGTATCAATCTATCTATGGATATGTGTATCTATGTGGCTGTGTATCTATGTATATATACATAGATGTATAGATGATGCATAGACACATAGATAGATGGATAGATACATAGCTACATAGCCAAAACATAGATAGATACATATACAGATAAATAGACACAAATAATACAGATATATGTATCTATGTATCTATACATCTATGTATCTATGTATCTATGTCTATATACCTATATATTTATGTATCTATGTATCTATAAATATATGTATATATGTATCTATATATCTATAAATATATGTATATATGTATCTATGTAACTATGTAACTATGTAACTATGTAACTATGTAACTATGTAACTATGTACCTATGTATATTTTTATCTATGTATCTATTAAGAGGATCCATGTACATAATAATGCGCCCACGCACTGCATCCTTTGTGAGCGTTTAAGTTCTAGATTTATGTTATGAATTTCACGAGAATTTTATGGGGCATATTCTAGTAATCAAACTCTTATATTAGAACTTACTTAGAATAGACAGAAAACAGGGACACGTGGCTATTACATGCTCCATGGTTTTTTTCCTTCCGCAGCATTATCTGCATTGATCAGTGAGTGTTACGGCCATTTTGCATTTGGCGTGTACTGTAGTAGCCCCGTACAGAGTGTTTAGGTCGCGTTTGCTCATGTCTGTTGCTTCACCGTTTGTTTTGTGAAAATAAACGATTTTTTTCTGTGGTATTTAGACCTTTGAAGTTTAAGAAATAACCTAGTTTTGGGCTTGTTTGGAGAAGGCATTCAAGCAGCGTGGGTCAACTATACCTGCGCGCACACCATTTTTTGTTTTCGAACCAACCGTATACCAACATTGGTATATTAGCCAGTTTGCCTTCGTAATTCATTTCAAACGAGGGAGGGATGATGACCTTACAGCGCATTGTGATTTGCTTTTTTTGAAATTGTAGAGCTTGTGAAGACTAAGTGCGTGCCTTGCCGCTTCACTTTGAATTATCTAATGCTTGGGTTTTAGATTAAGTAGAGCTTCTATACCTAATGTTGGTGTTGGTCCCATTGCCCCAGTGAGATACATGAGCATCCAAACCCTTTAAAGTTTGGCTAGTATCTTTTGAGCAGTAATTTGTTTCGTTTTGGTCCACCAGATATATGTATATATGTATCTATGTAACTATGAATCTATGTATCTATGTATCTATCTATCTATGTATCTATGGATCTATGTATCTATGGATCTATGTATCTATGGATCTATGTATCTATCTGTCTATCTATTTATTTATGTTTCTATGTATCTATACATCTATGTATCTATGTATCTATGTATCTATGTCTATATATCTATATATTTATGTATCTATGTATCTATGTATCTATGTATATATGTATCTATGTAACTATGATATCTATGTATCTATGTATCTATCTATCTATCGTATCTATATATCTATATATTTATATATCTATGTTTCTGTGTATCTTTTTATCTATGTATGTTAAAATAGGACAAATAATCTATCTGTATACCCAGTATGTCATCTAGGGTTTATACCCTATATCTATCTATCTATCTATCTATCTATCTATCTATCTATCTATCTATCTATCTATCTATCTATCTATCTATCTATCTATCTATCTATCTATCTATCTATCTATCTATCTATCTATCTATCTATCTATCTATCTATCTATCTATCTATCTATCTATCTATCTATCTATCTATCTATCTATCTATCTATCTATCTATCTATCTATCTATCTATCTATCTATCTATCTATCTATCTATCTATCTATCTATCTATCTATCTATCTATCTATCTATCTATCTATCTATCTATCTATCTATCTATCTATCTATCTATCTATCTATCTATCTATCTATCTATCTATCTATCTATCTATCTATCTATCTATCTATCTATCTATCTATCTATCTATCTATCTATCTATCTATCTATCTATCTATCTATCTATCTATCTATCTATCTATCTATCTATCTATCTATCTATCTATCTATCTATCTATCTATCTATCTATCTATCTATCTATCTATCTATCTATCTATCTATCTATCTATCTATCTATCTATGTATCTATCTAAATACCTATCTAGCATAATATTTTCAGCGTAAAATTGTATAACTTTTGAGTTTCTGCAATTTTTGTTGCTGTTTCTAATTTTTATTTAGTAAATAAATTCAATTGTGGCAACTCCTAAATTGCAAATTAATTTATGTACAACAAATGCAACAACAACAACAACAATAGTAATGAAAAAAAAACATCTAAATAGAACAACAACAAAGTCAGGCTTAAATCTTCCCCTGCTTTTCCAGAGTTGTTTGAACGGAGTAGATGATGCACAATCATGCACGGTCGTCGTGCACCAACCGCTATAGTCTAGTGTGTGCAGGTGATAGCTGTTGGATGTGGTCTTTCCAATTCATGCTCCGATGCTTTTTCTGTGTCTTATTAGCTGGTATGTTTTTCTTTTTTGCGGTGCTGCTAACCAAAATCCAGCGTACCTCGTTTCGGTACCCAGCATATACTCTCATTTATACACCTATTTCAAATGAAAGCTCTTTCAGAAGAAGGCTTTTTTTCTACTGACTTATTATCATATTCTGCATAAAGTGTGACCGGAAAAAGTTTTAGAAATCTATCACATTAAGGTGAAATCATTTGCTCTTAAAACAGTTAATTTGTCTTTCTCTGCTTAATTAATTTAAAACATAAGTAATGCCAGATTACACGCTAAGCTTGGTTCTTTAAAAAGTATTGCAAACGAAAAAGAAGATTGTTTCAAAAAGTTGTAATTTGTGGTGAGTTTGGTGCGATACAAGAAACGACCAAAACGATGAAAAGACAAGGCAAATGAGCTAAACATTCAAAATTGCTTGTCTCGTCCGATTCTCTATGCACTCTAAAAGCATAAAGTTAGTTTTTCGATCAACATTATTGTTTAGTCATGCGAAAGCATTTTGCTCGTTTACTCTTATTTGTTCTCATAACTTGATCTCTGCGTAGCCATACGTTATTTTTTTAATATTCAAGTCTATAAATGGTTTTCGAAAACTTTTTTTTTTCTTTTTTTAATTATTTATTTTAATTTCAATATTTTGCCAGCCGGAGAAAGTTATCATTAATTTGTATTTACTATTAACTGCGGAATGTTTTAGTGTTAAGTGTAAATTTACAAGAATATTACTTCTACAGGGTGTGCCATTTACTATATGCTGAATTTTGAACTAGCTGCTAATAACTCTGCCGATTTGAACGCCATGAATTGTTGACAGTGATTTAGTTTTTATCTTCGATTGGGAAATATGCACCGTTTTCATTTGGATCAAAACTTACTTTCAGTTTCAGTCATGAAATGCATTTTCCCAAAGCTTGTTTTATAATAACTTTAACTTTTAAAGCAGACCTTGTATAAAAAGAACGTGCAGCATTGCAGAAAGCGCGCAAAAAGTTTATTTTGTTGCAATACTCTGGGAGCAACAACAAAATAAAAATAAAAAAAAAAAAGATTTTTTCACACTACAACCAAATTAAAAACTTCGTTTTTCGCTATTTTCGCTCTTTCTCTCACTATATCTTTCTCTCTCTGTCAAATAAAATAAAAATGAAGGCGAAAAACAATTTATAAATATTTTTGTTGGATTTTTTGTTTTTTCATATTTTCTTTTACATTCACAAATAAAGAATGTGTATATTAATTATGTTATTGAGTTGGTAACATGAAACTTTTTTCTATACTTGGAAGACCTCTAGGTTTTAGAACTATAGAAGCATAAGTTATTTAAGACTGGGTTGCCCACGATGTAGGCTGTTGGTCTTAATGGGCAGCAGCAAGTGGACCCGCTCTTTAATAACTATATGAAGCTTCCATTCCTTAGAAGCCACCATATTGAACTTCAAGTTATTATAAACTAAACATAAGGCTTGGTTATTGTGACATATGTTGAACCTAGGAACAAGTCCTTCATACTCGATTTCAGATCGCTAACTAGTTGAGGAACTAGTTTTGATTCACAGAGACAGCGTTACAGACTGACATACTCGTAACAGACGGTCATGCCAAACTCGATTCTCGGCAGAAAGCATCGTTAACTCCATAAAGCATATATATATTTGTGAGAGATTCTTTGTAGAATTTTTGAACGTATTAAAGTTGCCGACAATGAAAAACGGAGCTACAGCACTTTGGTTTACAAGGGGAACGTATACTTAATTGGTGGGCAATGTGAAATGACTGTGAAGTCTGAGAACACTTATAATAACAAGATACTCGTATAATATTCAACATTATCAATACGACCTCCACTGCATAACTTCTTTATTTTGCATTTTGACTATGTATGCAGGGTATAAAAGCTTCGTATATATTTCTTCGCTGCAACCTTTATTGTATACCAGACTACTTCGCAGGCGTCTGAAACTGATTGTTGCCACATTTTGTTGAAATTGTTTTGCATTTTTATTGTTTTAGTTCATTTCAGTGCGAGTTTCAAATTGTGGACTGTATGTGAGACTTCTTCACACTTGAATCCTCTATATAAAAATTTCCTTCGTTTTATTTTTTTTTTTATAAAGACTTTTAACTTCAAATGCGCTGCTGGTTATTTTAAAAACTTTTTGATTTTATTGTTTTGGCAGTTAATATTTATGGAGTTTATGTGTGATTTTAGAGCAAAGATGAAATATCGAAAGTATCCATGAAGCATAAAAGTATTAAATGTAATTATTAAGTTGGAATAATCGAGATAATTGAAATAGAATAGTGCTTTTCGCACATCTATGGCTCCAAAATATAGGAACAATAGACTAATACAAATAATTATTTACGAGGGTGGCTTGTTTAGTAAACGGTCTTGCTAATAAATAGCTACTATGAAATTAATATTTAGTATTTCTTTAAAGAATTGCTTTGAAGATTTCAGTCATTTAAAGCGACTGGCCTTTGGGAAATTTACAAAAATGGTCATCAGTCAATTTGATAATCTGAAAATTTCGAAGGAATTTACGCTATGGATTAAGAGTAATATAATATTGGTTAGGTTAGGTTAGGTTGGGTTGGGTAAGAAAATCGCCGGTTAAGTTACAAACGCTCACCACATGATACCATACCACATTAATCTCCTTTGAGACTCAAACCCTCTCCATTTACAACCATTGGGCAGACTTTACATAATTCAATAATTGTTTTACCTCTAGCTTAATAGTTTCAGTTATGTCATTTACTTCTTAAACTTAGTTCTCCAGTAGTTGGCTGAATTTTCGCTTGCATACAATCTGGAGCATTGCCATAGAAGATGGTGAACGATTTCGGGTTTCTTGCAGTTATTACAGCTTCTACAGAAGTCTTGTGAGGCGGTCCCAGTCTCGTGGCATGCTGGCCTATATGAGACAGTGTACCGTTACCACTACTATTCAAATTGATACATCTGTTCTAGTCATCCTAAGTAAGGATTGAGTTACTTTTCGGTCATACTTAGGCCTTGAAGAGCTACATGTGGTAAGTCTCAGCTACTGTTTGTGGTTCTAATAGTTTTGGATTTGATTTACAGCTTTCAGGTTGACTGCGGTATGCCAATCGACTCCGTATCCGGTTGCATATGGGTCGTTGCTGCGTCCTTTCATCCAAACGACGAATACTGTACGAGTCAGCCATCTTATTAAGAGATTTGTGGCAGTCAGTGATGGTTCTTGACCGATTTAGACAGGAGTCCAGTGCTTTTATAGCTGCTTGGCTGTCTGAGTATAGGTGGATTAATCCTAGATGATTTTAAGTAAAACATTGCCTACTGGATGACAGTGACTTCCGCTTGGTAAACGCTAAAGTAATCAGGTAGTCTAAAAGAGACATTGATACACATTTCTGAAAAGTAGAACTCAACACCGATCTGTTTTTCAGTTTCGAGAAGTCTGTAAAGATTCTCTTAATGAATTTTCTATTTCTATTTACCATTGCTGTCCCTGCCAATCTTGTCCGAAAAGACCTCGAATATCGAATGTCTTATTGAAGTTCAGTATAGAGATACAATTATCTGTATTTTTGGGTAGGTGTCATTCTGCATTAAGGATTGTTCAGTGTTCCGTTGTTCCAATAACCACATTCTTGAAGCCTGATAACCGTTATTGTGGCATTTTCCTTTTCTATTTGCTCGAGTAGAGGGAGATGTAAGATCGTGTTTAGCGCTTCTGTCCTGTTCAACGCCCCGTAATCAGGGGGAACCCTGACCATCATACTATTACGCCGTACACGAGTATTGGTCTCACCACGGCAGTTTACAGCCAGTTTATAATTGCTGGAGAGAGACCTCATCTTTTACCCATTGCTACTGTTGCTTCTTTTACTCTTTCTGTTAGTTATCATTTCACAGAAGCTTGCTATCAAGTATTAGGCACAGGAATTTAACTTTCTACTTGTATTACAAGGGTATGCAAGGCGCTTTAACTTAGTTACGTTGTTCACAAGGTCTTGCAATAGCGCAAAAGTGCACAAATTTGTAGTAGTTGTGCAATATATTTCTTGTACTTCTGCACGGTTGCACTTTTACAAGGCCCTGTGAATAATTAAATTAATTATGATGATAAACGGGAACTACTCGTATATTGATTTGTACTCTCTTATCTTGGCCAATTATTTATTAACCCACCCTCGTACATATGTATATGGCATTACTCGTATAATTTAATACACAATAAAACTGCAGAGATATAAGTAGCTATATAGGAAGATGCTATTGTTTGGTTATATGTGTAGGTGGGTAAGTGACTATACTATTGAATGGATTTGATTTTGAACATGAACAGTGTAGGTGTAGGTGTAGGTGTAGGTGTAGGTGTAGGTGTAGGAGTAGACGTTGCATGTGATGTCATTAAATGCACTTTAAGTCATTTCTGATTAACTAGACTAGGATTTCAGAGAAATCTCGTTTCGATGCAACTAATCCTTTTGTTCTTCATACGATAATTGATGCAACAGTACATGAATCGTACAAGTCAATGAATGTGTTGTCGAATTTATGGAAGCGTCCATTGTTCTAAAGACCAGACGGAACGGAACGTATCGAGTCCAGAAACTAAGAGTCAGTAAGGTAGCTAGTAGGATCTAGTAGGTAGTGGTAGTGGTGACAGCTTATGAAACAATGAGAGAGTCGACCGGAGTCGATTTTAATTGAATGTGTGCGTGTCGCTGACGCTGGCACCTGATATGGCATAAACAATAGAATATTCGTAGCTGGGCAGCGTTGGAGTATTGTGAAATTGCATCGTTTGTTGGCACATTTGTCAAGTGTACGAGTATCTGTCAGTTGCAGCAATGTATCGCACTCATTCACTCATTCAACACTGACAACACGTTCAACGCAAAATGCATTGCCAAATGTTAATCGGACGCTCGGAGCTGCACAGTGCACAACATAGATATTTATTGAATTTTTAAACTACGGTGGTAGATTGAAAAGTCCATTCAAAAGTCCATTTTCTAGCAATCTACATCATTACGTTTCTATTTGATAGTCATTGAAGCAGGTATGAAATACAGACAGACGGACTGACATAAATCAGAAGGTTGATATACCTATAGAAACTTAGAATTTCGAGAACAGCTTGGTCTCTGGTAAGTTGTATGAATTCATGTTTCGTTTACGGGCGCAAAAACTTATCCGGAACAGCACAGTGATATCTTTGAAAAATGATTTTAATAAATATCAAACACAAACGTAATAATGCAGTTTGCTCAAAATTTGACTGTACACTAATGACAGATAGTGCTTGTTAGGAACAAATTATTTTATATTCTTAGATTTTGAAAGCACTTTGCAGTCTACCCTCGTATATTGAATATTCATTAAGTAAATATCGATGCATATCAAATGCTTTACAGAAAACATCACAAAAATGTCTAAACAATTTCAATTGATTTAAAATTAATAATTGGAAAACAAAAGTCATAACTTCGTTGGAACCGAAGCGTAAATACTCTTCCACATGATACAAAGGGTACTTCAGCTTGAGCTGTGTGAATTGATGACTGAATTGACTTTGACCCCGAATGAGCGATTCTTCAAATATGATCGGATCAAGGCAAAGTAGCGCGCTTGCAGCATATTTTTTAACATTTACGATTACAGCGGGTTGCCATATCTGATCAAAAGTCACAAAGACAGCGTTGCAGTACATTTTCTGCTCAAAGGCCTGCAGAGCTTGATTTACAACTATGTGAAGTTGCTCAATCGTATTATAGCCAGCGCGAAATTCAAACTGGAAGATTCGGAATGAGATGAGAAATTCATAATAATACACCGTGTGATCTAAAAATAAACGAACTTTTTAGTTATAATATAAAACAAGCATGTTTCAAAGCTAATTCAAATTATTCAAAATACGATTCATTTAATTCAATACAACGTTTGGAACGCTTATCCAAATTATGCATAGACTTTTTAAACTTGCTTTTTGGTATGTTCTATAGTTACAGTTTTCATTTTTGGATAGAGTTAGGTAATACATCAGGCGATTACGGACGGTGGTCGATGAGATATATCTGTTTTTTTCATAAAAAAATTCATTGAATTTTTTGGTCTTGTGAGATGGTGCATTATCATGCAATAAAAACTGTTGCTTTCCTTTGGAATATTCCGGCCTGACACGTAGAACTCTCGACCACAAACGTTGTTAAACTTGTAAATAATATTGTACATTGACAGTTTGACCTTCTGGAACAAATTCCTTGTGAACAATACCCTTGGAATCATAGAAACTTATCAACATTGCCTTGATTCTTGACTTCTGAAAACGAAATTTTTAAAATTTCGGCTCGTTTTTTGACTTCCATTCTGCAGATTGTTGCTTATTTTGTGGATCATATTTAAAACACTATGTTTCATCACCAGCTATGCTCGAATCGAAGAAAATCTGAATCGTTTGCAGCTGTTGAAATGATGACTTTGCAATGCTCTACACAAGCGATTTTTTGATCATCATTTAGCTGATATGGAACAAAACATGCACACACCTTTTTTTACCCAAATTTTCAGTTAATATTTTGTAGATTATACAGTAAGATGAAGTTAATTCTTCTGCCAGCATTCTCACAGTGAAACATGCATCGATAGCAATTATTTCACTTACCGTTTTCACTTACTCAGCACGGTTAGATGCTTCGGCTTGTCCAGATGTTGCATCATCATTTAAATAAAGACGATCGTTTTAAAATCGTATAAACCACGTGTAAACTTAAGTGTGATTCATACAATCATCATCAGAATGTTTTACCAAGTTTAAAACAAAATTTAATATTTACTCTTTTGTTTTTACGGCATAACTACAAAAACTGCTGTTATTAAAACGTGTGTCATTCTGCTTTCAAAAGACGAAAAATGTACCTCTCTAACACTGCCAACATTTAATAGATGGCGTCACGTGTTCTATGATTCAAATTAAAAGTACGGTGATTTTTAGATCAACTTTGTACATAATTGCAAATAATGTCTATCTATCTACCTGTCAGTCTGTGTGTTTATATGTGCTCTATTACCTCGATTTTTGACATTTACTCTTGAAACTGTGTAAACCAAGAGGTTTTTAAAGACCAAAGGTAACATAATTATCAAAATGGCCACAATATTTTTCCACCAGAATATACTACCATACAAAAAGACTACATTTATTTCGGTACGCTTAAAACGATTATATTTGAAATAATAATTGTTTTCAAACTGGTTTACCACATGAAAAAGTTGCATTATCATAACAGATCATTAAACATCTTTCTAGCGATATTTAGCTCATTTCTAACGGGCTTGCCATTCACACAGAACGCTGGTTTTGTGTTCAGCGCACTTTAATTACACTAAGTAAGTATAAAATAAATTTTCCATTAACTTGTTGTAAACTAGTGTAGTTGACTATCCATGTATATGTTTACATGAAAAGCGCCTAAGTTTTTTATTTGCAATCACAAGTTTACAAAAGTTTTAAAATTTTTGAAATTCTGACGAGTCAAATGCGGTTTGTCAATGAATAAAAGAACACTTAAATAGCAATCTGAAAACTTAGTGCAGAGTTACTAATTAATGCACACTTTATTCACTAACATGAGTAATAATGATTTTACAATAATTTGCTACGATTTGATAGAGCGTTGGTTTAAATCTCGCTTATGTGACTGTCTACTCGTATAATGTCAAAGTTGCGTTGATATAGTTAAGTATTGTAACTCTAGGTAGCTCTAGGTTCTAAAAGTGTTACCAAAAAAAAAAAAAAAACAAAAAAAAATGTGTAAATTAATTTAGCTAAAAGGTTTTTTATTTCACCGCAAACAAGCACATCTAAACCCAAGCTCCACTTGACTTTGCTGCGGCATCTATCAATCCATCGAACCAAATTCATTCATTCATTCATTTAACCAAACATCGATCTAGTTACTATGTGCAAAAGCCAAGTCGATGAAATTTTTTGTAACTTTTCGCAACTAAAGTTTTGCATTTGCACATTACAAAAAAAAAAAAAAAACAAAAAAAAAAATAGGATAATATAGATAAAATCAGCGACGGTGTGGCATTATATGCAACTCTATACATATTGCACGTGTACTAGATACTGTATCTGTATTAAAGCTGTGTTCAAACTTCGATTTGAACTTTATTAAATTTCAACAATTTACAAAAGTTTAATTTTATAATACGCTTTACAGATAGTGCGAAAAGTATATTAATTTTAGTACAGAATTTGTGCAAATATTTTGTTTCAATATTTTCGTTCACATAAAATATATTTGTGGCACTTAACGAACGGAGATTCTACTGCGTGAGATAAACACAATGCCATTCTTCGTCGATAGATGTACAATTGATTTGTTTGTATTGGCGCGTGTCATTTTACATGCATAACAAGTACATTCATATTCTTATAACTTTGTTAACATAGGCCGAAAAAAGCATTGAGTGCCTTTATTCTCACAAAGTATGAGAGCATAGAAGCATGTACATGTGTTTGACAGAGTTGCCATCTTAACACTAGATTAGTAATATAATGGCTTACCAAATGTGTGCGCATATAGAATACATTCCTTGTTGCGAAACTTTAAGAATTGCTGGGGTATGCTCATGGGGATAACATCAGCGTTGAACAAAAATGTGGCGGACAGCTGGTGTATCTCGTTGTGAAAGTTACATGAGACGATTTTTCTACATTCACTCCAATATTCCATCTAATGAACCAAGTCTCTAGCACAATAGGTGAAGCTGGTCCTGCAGAAGTCTCGATGCAGCAACCGGATTGCCGTCCATTGCCATTGTCTCGTGGAAGACGCCATGGGATTCTGTGGCATCTTCTAAGCCCGAACTGATGGTCTGGAATCATAGCAGTACACCGCACAAAAATATTCTTTTGAACATTTTGAACAGTATTATCAGCAAGTTAATCGTACGACAGGAACATGGCTTGTGCACAGCTTTACTTGGTTTGGCAATCATATTGATGTCGGTACACTTCCATTGTGCAGGGAAGTGGCTGTGTCTCAAGATGGCGTTATATGTAAGCCATGTGATTTTTAGTTTTAAGTTGATTGACCTCGTTGATAAACTCGGTTAATTCGACGGGACAAATCGGTAGATCCATTTGACATGGAAAATAAATGAAATCTAGTTTAAAATTTATGAAAATTGTTTCCAGATGTTTAGTGAATTCCTTAGCTTTTTCTTCACTCGACCTACAGCACATTTCGCTTGGGGTTTGTGTGGGGCACCTCCTTTTAGTTGGCCTTTTGAGTCATCTCGTAGTGTTCCAGAGGCTATGCTCCGCTCTACCAGGCTTAGTCTCAGCAAGAATGGTACTAACTGCTACGTTACTTGTTTCAGCAAGCAACGATTTAAGCTCATTCAACTCATCTCAACCTCCTCTTCCCTCGGACCTTGACAGCTAATTCCGGGCACTAAATGTGATGCTCGCGCTTCGGTATATATGTTCTACTAGTAGTAGAATATTTCGAATATGGCGTGACGTAAAATACGCAAATTTTGGCATTTCTAGTCATGTTTGTGTGCTTGGCATGTTCTTTTAATAATTTTGCATACGAGTATTTGTCAAAAGTGAGAAAAGGAGATGTCTCTATCTTATATAGTCTCCAATATCTCGATGTACAAACAGACTGTCAGTCGGAAAAGTCTATATAATATTCGCTACCAAGTCTTTCGATTCAATTCCATTAGTTTTTGTTTTTTTGTTTGTTTGCTTCCGACTTTCAAAAAATCTTCAATATCGAAATCCATCAATTGCATTTTATACTTGTATGTATGTAGAATGTCGGTATACGAAACGAATTGTATTTGTGTGCTTATTGGAATTCAATAGTAATATGTACCTTCGTACTCTAATTGAATTTCGTTGCTTTAAGCAATTCGCGATTTTAGGTTTGAGTAGTTGCGCTACTGGAACCATGAATGCAATTCTATGCTCGTACACGGTTTGAGTTGAAGTATTTGTAAATAATATTAGCTTTACTGTGGCTAAAATTGAGGTTAGTCTGCGTTTGCATACTGTTTACTAAGTTGGAATTCGTCCAAAACAAAAAAAAAAAACAAAAAAAAAAAACAAACAAAAAACGAAAAACGAAAAATAATAATGGAGAAGTTTTGTTTTTGCTTTTTTTTTCCATTGTAGTGGCTACTACTATATCTGTACGTGGTGGTCTCCAATTATTCGCAACCGTCGACAACCAGCCGTGACCGCAGTCGCCAACGGAATGAAATGCTTGCTCGGTTAATACTTTGTGGCTGTTACGAGTACAGTCAATGTCGAAACTTCCGTAGAGAATAGCTGCCTCGTACATGTATACGTATAAGTGTACAAATTTGCGATACTGGGAACAGTTTTCAAGTCATACGTTTTAAATCGAATTGTGTAACATTGCATTGAAAGAGTTTAAAAGCTAAAATAGCCATCTTAATTGAAAGGTTGTCTCATTTGTCATTCAATTTTCGTATGAAGTACGCACACGATTTTCTTCGTAGTCATATGTGTGTGAATAATGATTTGATAACGATGAAAGTGTTTATAAATACAAACAAATTATTGTGTTCACAAAGTCTTGTAATAGTGCAAATGTGCATAAACGGTGTTGTGAACACACTTATGCAAAATAAAGTTGTGCGACACTGCACAGTTCGCTGATTGAGACTTTGGTTTGTTTTTCGATTTTCGATTTTCGTTTTGTTTTTTTTTTTCTTCTGAATTATTAGCTGTTCAGCCCCAGTATAAATACAAAAAAAAAAAAATACCAAAATTCGCTCTGACACTTGGCTCTGGCTCGAGCAAAGCGCAAGATAGCGCTAATTGTGAAAATTTTTGTTGGCTGTACAACATTTTTCCTACACTTTTGCACTGTTACACGATCTTGTGAACTTATTCTTTTTGTTACAGCAAAGTTAAATAGAAATTTATTTGTCAAATATGTGTACGCTGCCCTACTATTCAGAAGCTATGCTAAGTTTGTATAAATATATACAAAAAGCTGAATTAACTTCATGGATCCAAAAAGTATATACGAGTATATTCTTAATTAGCATCGGCAGCTAAATCGATATAACCATGTTCGTCTGTTTGAGCAACAAAATACTGGAGATTATAAATTATATAAGTTATATATTTCGATTCTCCTATGCTCTCTTCAGGTAAAGTGTTTTAAATGAATTTGTTAACTTCACTATAAGGAGTAGTCTTCATACAAACTTGCCGCCCATTTATGACTTTTGTATGAAAAGTTTTTGAATTTTTTTGTTATTAATTAAGCTAGAAATGCCGAATTTGGTGCATCTTACGGCAATACTATTAAACTATCCCACATCATCTATAATTAGATTACTATTAAATTTTGAGCAATATGCATCATTAGGTTTGTGTTTCACAGCCATTGAGCGCTGCTATGAAAGGCCGACAGACGAACAGCGAGCAATTGGGTGCCGAAACTAAACTCAAAAGCAATCGTATAACGAAGTATTGTTTGGAATTGATTAACCGAAATACGGTGAAGTACTTCCCTGTTTCATGACCATGAAAGAACCATGAATCCATCGCAACACAACAGAAGAGAAACAGTTGTTTAAACCAGCAGTGGACACGAAATATTGAATCCGAAGCAGTATAACAACATCTACAACAAACAGAGTTTTTTAAGTCATAAATCTAAGCAAAATTAAGACTTTTATGATTCTATGCGTGGCGAAGAAAATCGAGCCTTCGCTGTATTGTTGTTGTTTGGTTTATTAAAGTAAAAAAAATTCAACACTGAAAAAAATTATTGCAACCATTTAAATTCAATCACTTAGTTCAATCACTTAGTAAAAATCGTACCACATCGAAATCTACTTCGCTTTCTTACTCTGTGTACAGGACGCGGCAGAAGTCATAAATCATGGCAAAATGAACACTTTTATGACGGTCCGAAAATCGTGTGTGGTTGTTGTTTCGTTTTCGGCTGTGCCGAAAGTTGTTGTTGATGTTCTCTCGTCGATCGCAAATCGCAAGCATGCAAAAGTAACGGTTTGAGCACTCTGAGCAACGAGAGCAAGGGCTTGCCCACCGCTGGTTTAAACAGTGAATTTCTCTGGCTGGATCGGTGTGGCAATCTTCAGATTTCTCTCTGTCCGGCGGTCTGTCTTATCTTCGATGCCACAAGAACCTTTGCTCCAACATTAAATCAGAATGGTTTTTATTTTACATAAAATGAAGTTGAAGCAATATGTACGACACAATTCTCCCAAAAAAAAAAAAAAAAACAAACCAACAAAATTATTGACTGAAATACTTTTTTTAAGTTTCTGTCTCCTTTTTGCTCCAACATCACTCCTCATTTCTGTGCAGTATATAATATTGTCGGATTGAAAACTATAACTCTTATTACACGGCTTCCTAGGAGTTCGTGGGGTATGTTTTACTTAATTTGGGTAATTCAGTGGTAGTAACCGTTTTGCTAGGTTAGCGAATGTCTCCAAACAAAATTTTAATTTGACGGTTTTTTTTTATGCAAATATCGGACATTTTTAACAGTATCTCCGAAACTAGCAGAGATACCAAAAACGAAACCATATACAAAATTAAAGTAAATTCGATTTGCCAATATTATCGAAGGATTGAAGCATGCTTTCGAACAAAATTCTGTTCTTGCTGATGTGTGATTAATACCCAGGACATAACAAGATGCAGGGTATCTTGAAGTAACTCGACTACAGTGTTCTGTCTTGTAATATGATAGGAATAAAACACAAATTTCAAGAATACAGTCAAAAATTTGCTTATCCATTTCTGGAGCGGGTTTCCATAAAATAGTACAAAAAATAATAGTCAATAGTTGCAACCATTGTGGTCCTATAACAGGAAAAGTGTACCTTGAAAATTTTCAACAGTTCAGTTTAAGTGTTTCACACAAAAAAATACCAAATGCACAAAAAAAAAAAAAAAAAAATACCAAAACTCGCGCTGCCACTTGCTAAATTTTCTTGAAACTTTCTTAATGAAAGTACGAAATATTTGTATATACCAGATATGCTTTTTAATTTAAGACATTCTTATAAAGATTTACATAATATTGAAGACACTTCTCTGCATTTTGTAGTTTCAATGAAATAGACTGACTTAAAGATACTTTTACCACATATTTATGAGCGATTTATGCGTTTCTTCATTGAAGCCATTTTGGTTGCATTAGTTTTCTTCGATTTTTTTGTTGTTTTAGATGAAAATTTAGACCTGGGTTTTGACTTTTGCTTCGAATGCTTCTTGGTTGCAATCGATTTTGTTGTACAATGCTGTCCAAATGGCCAATTTCGATACTTGGGCTTTAATACCATACGTCCAAATTTAGGCTTTGCAATGACACCGCCACCACCGCCGCCACCGCCTGCTATGCGACCTTTATGCTTTTGTATGCTTTTCAATTTGAGTTTCTTGACCGCCGGTGAAGTCTTCTTTAGCGCCGTTGACTTCTTTGTTGTACTTCTCAAACGCGTCGTTGTTTTCTTGTGTTTATTGGCACCGACGACTCTGGCCCCAAAGTCGTTGTTGGACTTCTTAAGCGTCTTCTTCTGTACGGCGGACACGGCGGGCTTCATTTTGATAGTTTTGGATTTCGGTTTCACGGTGCCTCCTGCGCAACGTGCTCCAGGGCTGCGCGTTGCATTCGACTTAGACTTGTTCAGGGGCTTCTTGGTCAAGCGTTTTTTAACTGTTCGTTTTTTGGATTCCATTTTCTTGGTAGACGTATGTGGCTTCGTGCTAACCGGCGGAACTGTATAAATCTTCTGTAACCTGTTAACGCCATTGCCGGTTCTAAGGCCAAGTGCCGCCAAATCCGCTGCAAGCATTTCAACGGTGGATGCAGTGTGCCTGTGGTTCATAGCAGCCGAACCGCTGATATGCCTCTGCGCCATATTACCAATTATCGTCTGCGGGCGTTTCATAATTTCAATATTCTGCTTTTGTTGCTGCTGTGATCCACCACCGATGCTGCCCTTGTTTTTGGTCCCACCACCTCTCTTCAACTTAGACGCTGCAACACCTGGAGCCGCTTGCTTCAAGCCGTCCGGTTCGATTTTGTGCTGCAGTCGCTTTTGCATGGAGGGCATCATCTTTACTAGGGGAAGTACCATGAATATTTTCGCAGAAACGTTTGCTTTCAACGCGTTTAAGTATCTTGTGTGTTATTTGTTTTTCTTTTTTTTTTTTTCGGTTTCGTATATGTAGTTCAGTGTATGCGCGTTCAATTGTGAACAAAAAAGGATTTCGAAAAATTTACAGAGAATTTAGATAGATGAGCGTCTAAAGTGCTGTTCCGAGATTTAAAACTAGTTGTTGTTTTCGACTGACTGAAGATTTCATTTAAAAATTATTTCATTTTGCTAGAATTTGCCAAGCTTGCTTTGCTTGAACGAAAGTTTTTCGTTGGATTTCCACAAAAAAAAAAAAAAATGAAAAAAAAAACAACAACAAAAAATACTCATGGAAAAACTTTTGCGCCAGTTGGCGGCTGCTAAATTGCATTTGCAAGTTGTCAACGCATTTTGTGGCAATTAAAAACTATTGTAGTAAACTACTTGACTGACAAACAGACATACGGACAAACGGACAGACAGATAGACAGACAGTCGTAGTCGGCGTTAAAAGTGACACATATAAAGTTAGAAGTTGGTATTGTTACAGCAGCTGCTCGCCCATAGAACTAAGTATGAACGAAACTATGTGCGTATGGATAGCGACCGCGTTCTTCACGATCTTCTAATGAAAGTCAAACTAAGTGTATGTAGGGTAATTGCCTACGCAGCTGATGCTGGATCTAATGGTAATGTGTAAATACTACCCAAAGATGGACACAACAGAACGGTTTTGGAATCAACGCACAAAATACCGAACTGTAGTACAAGTTTCTGAGCTTCAGACTCCCGTTCCAGAGTGGAAAGCAGCTTAAATAATTCGTATCTAAAAAAGTAAAGTATCTTGGTGTAGCTCTGAACTCAAAACTCTCCATGAGAAGAAACTGCGAGGGTAGAATGAAAAAGGCAATAGGCACCTTCTACGTCATTCATTGGTTTTACACTGCAGTCATCGGGTCTATCGGGTCTATACTAATTTATTCAAACTGCTTTATGAATATTCATTCATTAAAATTCAATTCATGAATGTCAAACATTCTAAAATATCAACATTCATTTCATTCAATGCTGAATGAAGTTCACTTTACTAGCAATCACTTTGAATGCACGGAATGCACTTTCATTCATTCATTCGAATGTTTTGAAGTTTCGAATTCATTCAGTTGTCGGTCCCTTCTGAGCTCAACACGAAATCTTTATACAGCCAAAGGCCTAAAATACCATGTTCCCGTCTCATTTCCCAAGATCTTTGTAAGGAGCCCATAGTACAATGATTCAAACTATCTCTCACACTATTCAATTGAATATTATTGTACCATTTTAAGTCAATTCTTTACAGAAACTGGCATTACAAAAAAGCATTTTATCAACACCATGTGCTTTTTTTTAAATGTTTTCTTAATATTCAAGCGTAATAGCCATATGTGCCACCAAATCCATTCGAGAGTGTGGAAATGAATTATAATGTATGTGAACTTTAAAAACTCATTCATTCAATTTACATTCATTAGAAAAATGTGCAATTTCATTCAAATTCATTTGTCTGTTAATATACATTTGCCGTTTTGACCGCATTCATGCAGGGCTCTGCTGTATACTAACCTGTGGTCCGATGGAAAATGGCTTATACCAAATCTACTCATCTACTCAACCGCCATAAAGTGCAAAGAGCAGCCTGTCTGGGCATAACTTAGTCCTTACGTTCCACCTACCAAACGGTGTCATATTCACTTTGAAACACATATGCATCTTCCTAAAGCACGTTCACGAAATAATTCCATTTTTTGAAAATATTTAACTTTACGATTCTGAAGTGAGATATGATGTGGCAATGCTGTTGTAAACACGTCGCAAGACTTAAACAGCAGCCTTCGTACACTATTCATAAACAAAGGTCGTCCACTGTATTTGTGCGCGAAGTTTTTCGTGTACGCTTAAGCCGGAAATTTCGGTAATCTTTGTTTCTTACTTCCAAGGCTTCTTTCGACATCATACCAATAGGAAGTGCATCTCTGATCTCTACTCTCTCGACCACTGTTTGCTTTGTAGTCGATATCCCAGATGTAGCATAAACTCGAAACATCGATTCCAAGCATGAAAGGTCGATAGTCCGTATTGAAACAAATCTTCATTTTTTGGCAAGCTCGTAATGAGATCTAAGTCATTCAGTATTTTGAGCGAGGCCTTATTATATTACAATTTCGCGCTTGCTTATATGAGTTTTTGGTAAAACCTTCATTAACATACAACGTCAAAACTTCTGCTGGCGTATACTTAATACGTAGCTGTCGGTCTAATGTAAGTCTTCTTTTAATGCTTTTTATAGATATGTTTTTTTCTACGTGACATACTGAAAAAGGAGTGAGTTTGAATACCGACATCTTGCCTAAAAAGTACAATATTGTGAGAAGGAGCACCTGCGAGCTGAAAATGTTGGACATTTCACAAAGTAGACGAAACATATTAACATAAAAAAGCAGTCTCTTCACTGCCAAATGGCGGCTTCACTAAGTTTTACTCGTACTCTACAAAAGTTTAAGTTCGGTCACAAAAAATGAGTTAGCAAAGTTGTTAATTTCGAACATAATTTTCTACCATAATATACATATATGCGCAGGTCACGAAATACTTTTTTTAATTACATACCTTCCCCAGTTCCCCCAGATTACCTATAAAATAGAGCACACATACATATAGCATTGGTGGATGCAAGGGGGGGGCCCCTTGCATCCACCAATGCTATATGTATGTGTGCTCTATTTTATAGTAATCCGATATAGGTATGTATGTGCAATATTTTATTGACCTTGAGTAAGACCTTCAAATAAGAACACATATTTTAGTAGAGCCTAACCCATATTAAGTAGTTGGATGAGCACGTCCATTTCATATTCTTTATCTGAAAAATGTTAAGATTTTCGTGAATTTTTGGCTTTATCTTATAAAGCTTTCAAGATCTCGATATTAAAACCAACGCTTCTTAACTAAAATGCTTTAAATATTTGAAAAGCTTCAAAAAGCTCATTTCTTGCATGCTGATTGGTCGCTGTTTTAAAGCTTTCAGTTGCATTTGAGCAACATTCGCTTTAAGCGAAAAAAGTACGTACTATCACCTATTTAATTTGTTTTTTCCTTTTTTTTTTTTTATTTTTTTGGTCTAACACAAACATGTTTCTTACGGGTATATTATTTTAATTTCTTTATTTCATCGACTTGTCGAAGTTGCCAATGTCTTCCGTGCTCGTTCCGTCTCTATTTGCTTTTCTCTTTTTGGAATTATTTGAGTTACGTGACTCTACACCATTGAGTGTAAAATTCCTAAGGACATGAACATTTTTTGTATGTTGAAATTATGTTCGACATACAAATGTATTTGTCCGTCTGTCCGCATTGTCTGCACATTTGAACGACTTTTTCTGGCTGTAAGTCACTGTGTCTGTTTGTTAGTCCGTCTATTTGGCTGTTTTCGTGCTTGTCGTACGAGTTTGTTGAGTTCATTAAGGGTAAATAATAACAACAGCAGCAGCAACTACAACTACAACGACAATTCTTTCTTTTTTTGAGTTGGAGTTGACTTGAAGACACACTGAAATACACATCAATATGTACGAGTATGTATGCATACTCCTGTCGACAACTGTTCGTACGAACAGCTCACTCTGTCACTTGTTCTCATATACTATTTGCTTACAAAAACTTCTTACGTGCAGTGCCCATTTATAAAACGAACAAACAGAAGAAAAGCTTCTAACACATTAAAATTTTTAATTTTTTTGATAAAAAAATTTCAATATAATATTGCATCAATTTGATAATTTAGTAAATTTTACTAACTCAGTCGGAAAATACATGTTTTAATAGTGCTCACAGAAAAATGTTCGTAAACCCCATAAAGTAAATATATTCTTGATCAGCTCGACCTGACGAGTCGATCTAGCCATGTCCGTCTGTCTGTCTGTCTGTCTGTCTGTACGTCTGTATGTTATTGCGCATTTCTGGTGACTAATTTTTATGCTATCCAGTATGTGAGATAGTTATATAAAATTGACGAAATATACACAAAATTTGCTATTGGAAACAAAACAATAAATGTATATACCAAAACTCAAAAATAGGCGGAAGGTTTGTATGGTGATCCGCTCTGGGCCTGTTTTCATTATTTTTAAGGATTGGCGTAGATCTAATATGGCATATCTAGTTTAACTAAAAACAAATTAAACAAAATTTTCAAACAAAAACTTCTAAATTGTCCACAACGGTTAGCGATATTGTTCATTTGATTAACCAAATTTATGGTGCTTATTGTTTATTCCAAGGTAGTGTGCAAGAGCGGTAAGCGCTATTTAAGAACTATCGTGCGGACCAACATGCTGACCAGCTGAAATCCGTTATTTTACGTGCAAAGGTGTGAGAAATCACGGAATCAATATGTGCCAAACTGGACTATGTTTTTTTTTTTTTTTTGTTAGAAGATGGAAGGTTAGTTATACAAAAAACTTTGGATCCACCTGCAAAATATTGTAGCAAGAAGAAGGCCAAGGATCTTTGGGTTGATCTGGTACGCAAACTAATGAATCTGCCCTTGAAAATTAAATAATTTATGTTAGCCAGATTCATTTACTATTGAATGATACTTTGTTGAATAAAATCGGTTCAATTGTTTTTTCAGTAAAAATTGGAAGGTAAAAGAGACCAGTGGTCGTCAAAGGGTTAATACGGCAATCAGTGAAACAAATTTCATGAACAGAGCGAATCTAATGGGATAACAAAGCAAATGAGCAAATATTAAACAGTGACAGATCATAAACAATAAATACATTTCTATATATATGTATATGCACATATGTGTATACATATATATTATATCTAGGTATATAACATACATAATTTTTGTGCATACGTCTGTCCGAAAGCTGGTGACGTCACTTCGGCTTCAAAACACACACACGCACACATAAAAATACACACAAATTAGATCACAGGTCTATCTCACTCTCACTCACGCCACACTCACATACGACATAACCTGTTGCGCTCCTCTGGTTCTAAACAAAACAGCAGACGAATACCCGTAAGAAAAGCAAATCGTGATAAAAACAAGCAACTTTTGGCGGGGCAGTCAATTTTTTTTCGCGACACCTCGATGAAGATTTGGAAGCACTGCTTGTCAAACGTTCGATTTAAAACAACGTGAAGTTTCGAGCTGCAAAATCGAGTCTGATAAAATTTCAAAATTAACTTGTGATTCGAGCTGCACATAGTGAACTCTTAAAGAATAAACATAAATACATACATATATTGATAAGCAATAGTTAAACACAGGCACACACACACACACACACACATACGCGAGAATGGGAAATGTACTAGCAAGTTCTGCTGGAGTCGGCGACTCAGGACGCAGCGCCGGCAATCTCAGCGGCGTGCTGCCGGAACCCACCACCACAGCAGATATTGGGGTTGCAGGTGCTGGCGCTGGTGCAGCAACAACAACAGTCAGCGCTGATCATCTTGAAAATCCGGGCACACTTGAGGATCTCCACAAAAAGTGTAAAGGTAATTGAACTTTCTTTTTTTTCGGTATGTTTGTTGTTGGCAGCTGCGGCGCGGTACATTTTGTTGTATCAGCACTGTGCTGTGACACTGACAGCGGAAGTGTGTTGAATTGCAGCCTACGTCAATATCACTGCTGCTGCCCCCGCGCCAACAAACCTAACGCACTTTATGCGGCGCTACGCTGCCCGCATTAAGTGATGACATAACCTACAAGCATGTTTATTGTGGCATCCTTTTTTGTTAGCGGTTCCAGTTTGATTTATGTCTATTGTTAAAACAAAAACTATATTTATTAATATGCAATTTAACTTTTTTTCTTATGTACTTAACATTACATTCACTCGCACTCGCGCACGCACGCATACTCACTCACAGAACTACAGCCGATGACCTTTGATGGCGCAAAACTAATGCTTAACAAAGGCCTAAGCAGCCATTTTCAAGTATCGCATACTATTAACATGGGACCGATGAGTGGCTATCGTTTTGGTGCTACATATGTGGGGAACAAACAGTATAAACCAACTGAACCATTCCCGATTCTGCTTGGAGATATTGATCCTTCGGGCAATATCAATGCCCATATCATCCATCAGTTTTCGCCCCACTTGCGTTGCAAGTTCGCTGCACATGTAAGTAAATGAATGACTGGCGGTTTAGTTCAGTTTAGTTATTTATTTAATTTATTTTTGTTTTTTGTAATTTAAATAACAGGTGCAAGATTCCAAATTTGTGGCCTCGCAGTTGACCGCCGATTATCGTGGCTCCGATTACACTGCCTCGGTAACAGTTGTAAATCCGAACATCTTCAACAATTCGGGCGTTATTGTTGGTCATTATTTACAAGCTGTAAATAAACGAATTGCCTTGGGTGCTGAGCTAGCCTACCAGTTTGGACCAAATGTGCCTGGACGCCAAATTGCTGTAGTTTCCGCCGTAGGGCGTTATGCAGCGAACGATGCTACATGGACTGGCACATTGGGATCGAGCGGATTGCATATTTGCTATTATATGAGAGCCAGCGAACAGTTGCAATTGGGTGTTGAGGTCGAAACTAGTCTACGTATGCAAGAGTCTGTGGCCACTATTGGTTATCAGATTGATTTGCCAAAGGCTGATTTGGTTTTTCGAGGTATGTATGCATTTTGTATTGAGAGCGATTCTACAATTCCCGGGGCGTCATGTTCTGACGAATAATCAGAATAAAATTTTCCCATAATTCTTGATTTGCTCTTGAGATATTTTGATATCTTGAAATCTCGAATATTCGACTTATTTTAATGAGTTCTATAAGCATGCACGGTAACTCGGGAATCGTAGTATTAGCTTTTTTTTTGTAATTTATATAATATACAATTTATATCTTATATGCATATTCTTTTTTTCCGACAGGTTCTGTTGATTCTAATTGGCATGTTTGTGGAGTACTTGAGAAACGTTTGCAACCGCTCCCATTTTCGTTTGCCCTGAGTGGTCGCATGAACCATGTTAAAAATAATTTCAAGCTGGGCTGTGGATTGATGATTGGTTAATGCCACCCAAACTTCGTCGGAATACATAAAAACAAAAAAAAAAAAAAACAAAACACAACCCACACACACACCACACACACACCACACACACATAACTAACCGGCGACACATTGGATCAGTCCGACCTTTTGAGCAGCCACAACATGGAACTAATGGGTCATCCGTCGTACAACAGTGTGTAATAAAAATTAAAATAATATTTATTTATAACAATTACATTACACAATATTGGTACACCTAATACTATTAATTTCGTTAAATACACGGTTTATATACACTTCTTTTTATAGCAGTTTAATAGAGTATCAAGTTTGACCCGCCACACGCACTTTTATGGTAGTTCCCATACAAACCCCCCGCCCACTTTCGACTTTTTGTATGAAAAACTTTTTTATTGTAGTCAATATCAACTCAATAATTGATATGATAGCCGCTAGTGGACGGACGCTTCACATATACATTAATGGATGTGACCCGCCGACTTTTGGGGTAGACCCATACAAACACACTGCCCACTTTTGTGTTTTTGTATGAAAAACTTCTTGCTTAAAGTCAATATTAGGTTGATATGCGATATTGTGCATTTTTATAGACAGCCACTTAACATACATATACAAAGGGAAGTGTGCCGCCCACTTTTTGAGGTAGTCCCATAAAAAACCCACAGATCACTTTTATGCATTTGTATGAAAAACGTCAGTATCAACTTGAAATTCGATATGGTGGCATCTTATAGATGGTCGCTTCATACACATCTACTAGTGGGTGTGTACCGCCCATTTTTTGGGATAGCCTCTAATTAAACCCCCACCTTTGAGTTTTACAATACTTTTTAAAATTTCGTGTGAATGGTATTAGAGCTTCGGTTCAACCCAAGTTAACGTTTTTTTCTTGTTTTCTTTTCAATTTGTGCCATTCACCTAGATAACGGTGTATTTGTATTTTCGATATATGATTCCACTTAAAACAACGCACGGTGGAAAAACAAAGTAAAGCAATGTCCATTATAAGTAAGTTCCATATAAAAGAATACTCATTTTATAACTCATTTTTGCATAACACGAGTTTTTAATAAAACCCTGTACCAGTACATCATGTAAAAGAGTTTATGTAGATGTGTGTACACTCTGTAGCAAAACGAAGATGAAGCAGTAGACGTTCAGAAGAAGATTCAAGAAGCATTTCGCAAAGAACTTGGGTTGTTGGTGGATCAGCCTAAACCAGTATATAGAAGCACCAATGATGGTAATACTGCTTGGAAATTTTACGAAAACGTTGAAATCACAGCTCGTAAAACAGGAATAAATAGTGAAATAATTAAAAGGGGACAGGTTTTTAAATGTTCTGAACTGCAGACAAAGAGTAGAGGTCCAGACTTAGTGGCTTATTAGATGAATAAAATTTTAAAACAATTATCTATGTTTAGGTTATATACCACATTTCAAAGAAAAACTGATTTTAGATATCGATGCGATATAATAACAATATAATAATATTATTTAAGATAATTGCGGACATTATATTTAACACAATTTAATATTCTTTAAATGACTGAGTCGAAGAAAAGAACATAGCCACCAATAAGCCGAATTGTATACAGTCGAGTATGGAATACAGCTGTCAAAATAATTGGAAACATAATCGAAAAGTGGCCGATCAGTACTGAAGTATAACTGATTTAACTTTGCGTAGTTAATTTTTGAACGAACAGATCTATCATCTGAACAATAAACTTTAACGAACTGGAAAGATAGCTCAAAAGTAGAATGTTAGTTGTCTTCAGCCAGTGTTATTGTAGGAATTCTGAACAAAAAAATAAAATATCTACAAACAAACAGCAGCAATTCAAGAAGACAATCTAGAAATTCATCGTTGGCAAATGGATTAAATATAGTAGCAGAGCCATCAAGCATTGACCAACTTAAACTGGGTAAATTGATCTGCAGAATTATCAGAATTAGACAATAAAGTGAAACTTGTACAGTTCTGGAGTAATATCGAATAAATATATCAAGTAAGGCACTTCATCAAATAAGCTGTGAAATAAAATAAAAATAAATTATAAAGATTTAAAATAAAAATCTAAAAATATATATATGTTTTTTCTTTTGTTAACAACTAACCGTAATTTTATTAGACCCCTCGTAAAAATTATACATACATATGTATATAACTGTCTGCACATATCAACATCTAAAAAAAAAATTAAAAATTTGGTACAATATATAGAAAAAATGTTCAGTTTTATTTATTTATGTATCAGTATATGTATAGTAGTAGTATGTAGTATATACCTTAAAATATGAAATACATACATTAATGTAAAACATTTTGTTTTTTTTTTTTTTTGTAATAATATTAAAGAAAATGCATACTTAGTTGGTTAAATTGGGTGCAATGCATTGACGATTTTCATGCGGCATTGCATGGAATATAAGAGGCTCACAAGTTAAGTCAGTATTTACTTTAATTATAGCACCGACATTTTTAAAAAGATTCACATAGTTGGGTGCAGAGAAGATGGTTATCAGTCTCTTGTTAAACTTATATTGGTACCCTTGCTGGACGAATTGATGTGAACGACATATTACATTCAGTTTGTTCTCTTTTAGAAACTTCTCAACGACGTCGCCTGCAAAAAGCCAGGCAGCTGTGCATGGATTCGGCTTCCAGCCTCCAGCATCATACGGATCGGACCGCAACAGATCACACAACGGTCCAAATGTCGGTACATCTTTAAATCGATCTATTTCGTTTATACAGTCCAATGTAGGCAAAACCGGACTTAGGCCACCGTGCACACACATAATGCGTCCATCAACAACCGCAACAAGCGGCAGTAAATCGAAAATGCGATAGAAATGTATCCAGCTGTGTTGGTTGTTGTACTTCTTCTTGCACTCTTGTTTCATATAAAAAAGTCGTGAACTGTTACTACGGCTTTCACAAAAGCCGCGCAGAAGCGTTATGTGCGACGGATAGCGCAAAAATAAAAGAATAAGCAGCGTAAACGTCTCAACGTTATGCATGCCGCGATCAATGTAGTTGCCCATAAAGACGTATTTGGTATTGGTCACCGGTCCGCCACGATGGAATAACTCCAGCAAATTATAAAATTGTCCACATATGTTGCCGCAGACTAACACCGGCGCAGACACATGCACTACGTTCGGCTGCACCTTTAAAATTTCTCTCGCTTTTTTAAATACTTGCAGCAGCTCATATTCGGCCAGATAGCATCCGCTCTGCACTCTATCCAACCAACGATCGATGTCACCCATTGTTGTTGTTGTTGCTGTTGTTTAGCTGTTTAAATGTTTTAAAATGTTTAATTTATAGAAATAACTTTAATAAATAAATAAATAAAAAAAAATAAATACTTACCGCGTCTGTCTCACTTGTTTGTTGCTGCGCTGTTTAATTAACGCTGTTGCCAGTGCTGCTTAACAATGCAAATGTCCGAATGAAAGGCAGAAGGAAGACAAATACACAAACAAAGATAAAGCCGTTTACTTCGGAATTGAAAATACGTGCACAATGAATACAATAATAAAAAATGTTTAAATTTGGTGCAAGCGATGATCTAATATGTCTGCACTTAGCTGCAATAATAAAATATTGTTTAGTTATTACAGGAAACAAACACAGAATTAATTTGTAAACCTATTTTATTTTGCACAAACCGGTGAAGAAGGCAGAAAAATACAACACAAGCGGGTGGCTTTTTTATACATAACCGTTTAATTTGCGCTTTTGTTTTGCTTTTGTTTTATCTTTTGCTGCTTGTTGCGACGCCACGCAGCACTCACGAAACAACAACAACTACAAAATAAGAACGAAGCGACCAGAAAGTGAACAGCAGCCCATGCTCCTATCTCCTTCGCACTCGCACTTGCAGTTTCTTAAGAATGGAACCAAATAGGAGACGGAGAAAACAATTTGTGTGTGTGTGTGTGTGCGTGCGCGTTTCTATTTCATATAAAGCATAGGTATGTGTGCATGTGTGTCAGTTTTGGTTTTGTTGTTTTTGTGGAGTTTCCTAAAGCATTTTGCGCCAAAAATATTCAACCGATTTTGCAAATGAATACCTTGCAAATAGGTAGTACCCATATTATTCAATATTTGCGCTATTGTGGCCTAATTTTACATGATTTCGCTTAAAGTAAGCTTATAAACGTATTTTTCAGAGATTAGTTGCACTTATGCATCTTTAGAACTGACATAGGTATGTACATATATACATACATATGTATTTATATATTTTTACATATATGCATGTATATAGATATGTACTTTTTTTGGTTTATTAGACATACAGTGCTAACAAAAAGTATGCGACATGCGCGAATTCTTCTTAATGTTTCGCTTTATAGCTTTAAAATAATGAAACGTAAGAAGTGGATAATGAAGATGTTTAATTATAAACTATTCTATATTGTATATATATAATTGTTGTATATATATACATATATAGTATGAAGAAGCAAGTCAAACCAATGATTTTCAATATTTTCATATTCTGTTTATAGTATATTGCTAATTTATTAAGCCGTTTAAAAGTTATGCCGGATTGCTTAAAATTAACTCATAAAAGACATTTTCAAAAAAAGAAATTTATTAGCTTAAAAATGAATACTATTCCACGACGGCGAATTACATCTCTAAGGCGATTCGGCATAGATTTCACCAATTTTTGCTTGCATTGGGTTTCAATTTGTTTGCACTTGCAGACAAACATTCGGAATTGGATTTGTTATTCTTTACTGAATTTATGATGCCCCGAATTTCACTTACTGCAATGCAGTGTTCTATTTTGGTTATTTACTGAACTAACATGTCACTGAGTCAATTTTGGACCTATATTGAGGGGACAGTATCAGATTACGCCTCGGTTATGCGATGCTGTGAATCAAAAATATCTCCTCGCAAGTTAAGAAATTTTAATTACTATAGCGGAAGCTTGGAATATACCAAATTTTGCTTTTGTTTTTAATAATTTTTGTTAGTTTTCAGAAAGGTTTTGAGTTTCTATCTAGCTTAAATAGCCTATGTTTTCAGTAAACTTTATAAAACTCAAATATTTTGTAGAAACCATAATAAAAATAAATATAAATTGCTTCTGTATGAATAAGCTTTAGGAGCACATTGCAATTAGAAACTATAAAACTTTATGCATTGCCATTTCTCTAAATATAAACAGCTACCCACGTTATATACATATTTCAAAGCGAGTTTTGGAAGAAACTTTCTTCTGTATCAGCAACTTCGATGGAGACTTCACTTCTGTTGTAGATATCGATGATGGTTTGTCTAAAAAGGTGCAGCTAGCAGGCTGTGAAGGGCATTAAAGATTCCAATTTACAGTAGTTAAAGTATCTTCAGGTTTTTAAACCATTCACACAGAGTACGAAATGGTATTATTAGTTTGTCTGAAAGTTTGTAAAGCTTTAAAGGAGGCATCGTAGATCCCATAAAATATATATATTCTTGATCAGCTCGACGAGACGAGTCGATCTAGCCATGTCCGTCTGTCTGTCTGTATGTTGCAGCGCATTTTTTGAGGACCAATTTGTATGCTATCCAGTTGAAATTTTGCACATACGCTTCTTTTTATTGCAGTTTAATATAGTGTCAAGATTGACCCACTAAGCCCACTTTTTTGGGGTAGCCCCAATAGAAACCCACCGTCCACTTTTGACATTTTGTATGAGAATCATTTTTATTATAGTCAATATCAACTTAATAACTGATATGGTAACTTTTAGTGGATGGATTCTTGACATATAAATTAATGGTTGGGACCCGTCCACTATTTGGGGTAGCTCCCACACAAACCTACTGCACACTTTTGACTTTTTGTATAAAAACTTCTATATTAAAGTCAATATTAGGTTGAAATGCAATGGTGTGCCCTTTTATGGTCAGCCGTTTAATATACATAGACTAACGGGCGTAGCCCTCCACTATTTGGAGTACCCCCATACAAACCCACCGCGCAATTTTTTGTTTTTTTTATGAATAAATTCTTCATTTAAATCAATATTAGCTTGAAATTTGATTTGGTGGATTTTAGTGGACAATCGCTTCATATACATATACATTCGATAAGGCGGCATCTTATACATCTGCTACATCGCTTCACACACATTAGAGTTGAGCGATATTTCACTACCTGTGATCCAATAACGTCGACTGAAAATCACTGATATCAGTTGCTTATCGATATTGTAAATGTCAGTGATTGAATATCATTTATTTCTTACTAGTGCCACTGTGATTCATGGCGTATGAGTAATATATCATGCATATCATTAACTGATATTCGTGATTTTCAGTCTGAATATCAAGTGGCAACTGATATCATTGCTAAAGAATTGTAATGAGGATATGCCACTTGGTCAATCCCGGGAAGGATTATGTGGGATATACATGTTCCAATGGGTTTTTGTAATGGGCGCAGCAATCAGCAATGGTTGGCACTAGAATATGTACAAATCGGATGACTACTTAAAATACCATGTTCCCGCCTCAATTCCCAACATATTTGTAAGGAGCCCATATCCTGTTGCGGGTGCCCAGTGATACCGACTATCTCCCACGCTCTCCTCTGGTTTTTTGCACCATTTTAAGCTAATCCTCTTCAGAAAATGGCACAAAAAGAAGATATACCAGAAACTGATGGCGGTTTCTGTAGTTTGGAGTTGATCCCAAAGAATTGTAGTGAAAATATGCCACTTGGAATTTATACAAATCAGGTGACCATCTAAAATACCCTGTTCCCGCCTCAATTCCCATGATTTTTGTAAGGAGCCCATATCCTTTTGTGGGAGCCTAATGATTCCGACTATCTCCCACACTCTCGAATGGTTTTTTGTACCATTTTAAGCTAATCCTCTCCAGAAAATGGCGCAAAAAAGAAGATATTCCCGAAACTGATGGCGGTTTCCTGAAGTATGGAATTAGTCTCAAAGAACTGTAATGAGGATATGCCACTTGGAATATATAAAAATCAGGTGACCATCTAAAATTCCCTGTTCCCACCTCAATTCCCATGATTTTTGTAAGGAGCCCATATCCTGTTGTGGGGGCCCAATGATTCCGACTATCTCCCACACTCTCGAATGGTTTTTTGTATCATTTTAAGCTAATCCTCTCCAGAAAATGGCATTACAAAGCATAATTTTGACAACACCAAGTATTTTCTTTAAATGTTTTCTTAGTATCCCAGCGTGATAGCTTTTAGCGATTCAACCTGAGCGATTAATCCAAATCCCGTCAATACAAATGAGAAGACGCTTTAGAGTAATTTTGATGGTATGGCTGCAACGTATAAACCTAAGGTCACAGGAACCTTACGCGGATTGGTTGCTAATGGGTATAAATACCCAAACCTTAAAGAAGTCGCACGTGAGAAGCTATGTTGTCTGGGGTCGTCTGTACCATGTGAAAGATTCTTTTCAAAAGCTGGCCTTGTTCTAAATGAAAGAAGAATGCGATTAAAAGATGTTGAACTTAAAATGATCTTATTTCTTAATGCAAATTATAAATTTATTGAAAAATTGTTTGTTGATCATTTTTTATATGGATTTCTCTATTCTTGAGCATTTCTTTTGAGGTACATAGTGTGATTTATTTTGAAGTGTTATGTTAAACAGTCTAATTTACATTTGCTTTTACAAAAGACACAATCGTAGACATGGAGCAGTATAGACAAAAAGAAGGTAGACATGTCATGTCGTATAATCTCATGTGGAAATAATTTTTATTTTTATTGTGAAGCACAAAGTAATAGTAAGATTGTAAGGAGACACTAGTTTTGTTTAAAAAAATAAATGCATAAAAATACCTTTTTTTATGCAGCTATCGCAGTAGCAGTTCAAAATCACGGTGATTTGAAAGTAGCAGTCACGAAAATCACTGCTACTCAAAAATCACTGATTAGCTCATCTCTAATACACATCTACTAGTGAGCGTGTACCACCCACTTTTTGGGGTAGCCCCTATTTAAGCACCCACTTTTATTTAAAAATTAACGTTTTTTTCTTGTTTTTCCTAACTGTTTGTAGTTGCTGTTATAATTGACACACAGTGAAATAGTTATATCGCAGAGACACATTAATATACGAAATTATTGCTAGATTACAGACGATTGAGTCAACCGCGGACCGTACAGACAAGTACAAATAAAATAAGTAGTATTTACGTGAAAATTTACATTAAATGAACTTTTTCTTGTTGCTCTCTGATTTCATTTCAACTTCAATAGCTAATTCCGAACAACTTCAATTGCATCTTTTGGATTATTGTAGGAAGTCACACATATACGTACGAGTACATACATATGTCCGTCCCTTTTGTAGATTTTGTGTTCGCCGTGGGCACAGAAACATCGACGAGCACAGCATGCTGTCGTACATTAAAAAAAAAAAAAAGATAAAAATAAAAAGAATTAAACAAAAAATAAGCTACGAGTTACTTAACTTACACGGCAAAAAAAAAAAAGAAAAAAAAAAAAGAAAAATCGAGCAACAAAGCAAAAAGCAAGCAAAATAATCAAGTTTCCGACAAACATCAAGCAACATGATGCCAAAATATAGAAAAATGTAAACATATGAAATTCGGTGCCTCCGATACTTCAATACACTTCACACGATCTAACATCAAACTGTGCCGACATACTTATACGCGTTTGACAATTAAAAAACATTTTTTTAGTTTAGGAGGAGTGCATATTTCGGAAGAGTTAAATTCAGCATAGCAAAAGAGAACTTGATATGATATATAAACAATAGTAATGCTGTGTGTAACTGCTAGAAAATCAAATGCCTCCATACCAAATTTAGCTCAAATTTAAACAAACTGTGCGAATAAAGCATATGGCAACATTCGGAAAGACAGACAGACTGGCGGACGTGGTACGCTCGTCTCTTTTTGTGGTGGCTTCAATAAGTTACAAACTTTCCGATAAACTAATAATACTTTACTGTCACTATATGTGAAGAGTGTATATAAAAAAAAATTGCAGAAATCAGCAATGAAAGGATAAAGCACTGGCTACAGGATGCGCTCGAACGCTGCTTGCCGACAAGGCCGAGATAAGACTGGATTTAAACTAGTGTAATGTGGAGTATGAAGTAGAGATGGGCAAGCACCGGGCACGAATTTAGTATTTACAAACACGCACACACAAAAAGCACGCTCCAACATGATATATATATATATATATATATATATATATATATATATATATATATATATATATATATATATTGACCACACTCAGGACAGCAATTACAGGTGCTGATCCCGATTCGAGTACTGTAGCACTCGAGAATGTTGCTCAATCTATATCTTAATTGAGCTAACTTAGTTCTGGTGCTTAGAGAGAGAGACATTTTTAACTCTTATCGAATAGATGCCGCCATGCACAATATTGTTCTTGAGAAAGTTTATTGGCTCTTTAATTGCATCTTTGTGCATCTCGAGATGCGAATCCAGCTATACTCGTCATAGGATAGGAGTTGGAGTAATACTCGTGAGCAGAGAGCATCAAGTAGTTGGAATTCATGTGTCATTCATGAATCGAGTAATGGTAATTTGATTTAGCAACAGCAATTGCCCGAGTTTACGACTCGGACGTTTTTCTGTTGCACTTAAAAAACACGGCACGCGTCCATCTCTAGTATGCAGTCAGAAGCGCCAAATTTTCGTATATAAACGGAAACTGTGGCATGCCACTAGCTTAACTTGAATTGAATTGCTGCAACTAACTAAATAGAAACTGCTGCAATGGCAAACCACTTGGCCTGGCCTGGCCTGGCCTGGCCTGGTTATGGCTTTTGTAGTCTCAGTCGCAGCGTATCTGTTTACTTTAAAAAGTATATTGGATTTGCAGCCAATCTTACAGATAGTCAGTGACCTTCTGTCGTGGTGTGGCCTGTGGCAACACACATGAATTCCATTCCATTTAGTAGACTCATTCAATGTGTATTGTGTCAATCTATTTTGCTCTTGTGTTCTGAACTTTAAAAAGCTAGATAAACAATTGACTCTAAGTCTGAGAAGTGCTACTTTGACTTATACTTAGTGCATTATTTAGAAATTGTTTTCTTGTATTGTGTATCTAAGTGTGTTGGCAGTTTTTCGACTTAAATTCATAATGCCACGCCCACATTTGAAGCGCTGCTTATGCCAGCTGCAAAATGGAATAATCTGGAGTGTCACGGCAGGCAGTTTTAGCATAAACGAGTATTGTACAATAAAAAGGATATAGAAGTTTATCATGCATATTTTGTAGCGTACTGTGCACGCAAGCAACAACAACAACAACAACAACAAAAAAAAAACAACAACAACAACAACAACAAAATACCACACACAGATGCACACACACACACACACACCACACATGGAGGCACATATAGTACCTATACACATTTCAAATTTTTGCTGAAGTTAACATTTTTATAATTCCATTAAGACAAAAAAAAAGTGAAAGTAGCAAAATAGAAAAAAACAAATAAACCAAATATTGAAACCAAATATAGACGTTATAGCCGACTTTTTGATACTCTGTATATTTCCAAAGCATGCTCGTTCACCATTTCGGAAGTTAGACGCTACTTAAATTTGTATTTTCCATACAAACGCTATCCGCATCAAACACTAAAGCATCTTTCACTGTAAGACTCCCAAAGTAGGGTGTACTCTCTCCATTGGGAGATTAAAAAGTCACACGATAACACACTTCACCCTAACTGAAACCTCACTTGGTATAAAAGCGCACGGAAATTTCTCTCCATACGCTCTAGCAACTCTTCGCCACCGGTCTTGAATAGCTTTAATAGAAAGCCACCATCAACTGTTGGAACTAGATATACTTCTCAATCGGTGGCATTGTTCGCTTAATTGCCAACAAGTAGTTTCGAGTAGTGACTTCTTGACTTCTTGATCAGCGTCGTTTTAGCTACGTCCGTCTGGCCGTGTGTATGTTGTTCGCTTATTTTTTTTTTCATTTCATAAATTTTTAAAATATTTTTATTACGTCACTTGTTGGGCTAGCTCCCATACAAACCACCCGCCCTTTTTTTTCTGGTTTTTGTATGAAAAACTTCTTTAATGTAGACTATATGAACTTAAAAATTGATATGATGGCTTCTTATGCACGAACTCTTCACGTGTATATCAATGGACGTGATCCTTCATTTTGTGGAGTAACTTAATGTAAACCATTTTTTGGGATTTTCAATCAAACTGTTTCTTTAAAGACAGAACTAACTTGAAATTTGACTTGTTGGCTTCATACTGTCAGACGCTACATATATATGTAGATCAATAAGTGTGATTCCCCCACTTTTTGGGTTATTTATTTATTTATTTTCTTAGTACTGAAATATAGCCAGCTTAAATACATTCTGTTCAATGTCAATTCAACATAATTCAGAAAATCAATTCATAAAGTTTTGAAATATAAATTGCGAACATGTAAAGTTAAAAGTAGGTTTACGAAAAATTTAAATAAATCGCCGTGCATTTTGATAACATAAACAAATGAAAAAAATATAACTAAATTTCTTAATCTTGCATTACAAACAAGCCAGCAAACAGATATAATATACGCATATATACTACGTACTCGTATGTGTGCAGGGCATTCGAAAGCAAACTAATGCAGAAAACAGCGAAGCTTTGCATAGGTATGAAAAAAACCAACATCTCTAACAGCAAGAACAAAAACAACAATGTTTTTATATTACATATATATGTACGAGGTGTGTACAAAAAAAAGAAAAGAAAAAAAAATTTAAGACTTTTCAAAATTTATAAAATCTTTCTTTGGTAGAGTGAACCATGACACATGCGGGCGGCGCGGAGAAAGTGACATCGTCTTAGTTACGTCGGCTAACAGGAGTTGCCGAATCATAATCCACTGATTTTCCCTGTTTACTGTCGGTTTACAGCCGGTGCGACGAAATTTGAGCAGCTGAGAGAGCGTTGAAATTTGGTTTAGGAGGATTCATAAGAGATGGTGTAACTAGCACTAAATCGCATCGGGTAAACCTGTGACTATATTCATGTGAAAGCCTACTTCATAAGCTTCAATTTTTAGTATATGTCATTCCACTGAGGTGTAAACAACATAATTTTTTTGCTCTGTGAACATGTCGACTTTTATTCCAACAAAACGCAATTTGCGAGAAGCTTAGCTTTTGTGCTTTCATTTGAAGCAAAAAGCAGCTGAAGCGCATCGTACGCTTTGTGAGGCTTACGGGAACTATGCGCCATAGATTTCAACCTGTGAGTACTGGTTCCGTCGGTTTAAAAGTGGTGATTTTGATACGGAGGACAAATAACGTAAAGTTTGAAGATGAAGAATTGGGAGCATTACTCGACGAAGATCAGTGTCAAACCCTTCAAGAATTGTCAGAATCATGGGCAGTTGGCTTGTCAACAGTTGGCAAACGCAAGAAAATTGGGTGCCGTACGAATTGAAGCCAAGAGACGTCGAAAGGAGATTTTTTACTTGTGCGAGCAGCTGCTTTAACGCCATAATCGGAAGAGTTTTCTGCATCGTATTGTTACTGGCGATGAAGAGTAGATCCATTCCGACAACCCAAAGCGAAAAAAATCATGGGGACCACCAGGCCATACAACAACATCGACGGCCAAGCCGAATATTCATGGTGCTACGCTCATGCTCTGTATTTGGTGGCATCAGAAGGGTGTTGTGTACTATGAGCTGCTGTAACCTAATCAAACCATTACTGGTGAACGTTACCAACAACAATTGATGCAATTGAGACGAGCATTGAAGCAAAAACGGCCGGAATATGCCAAAAGACACGACAAGGTGGGTTTTGCAACACGACAACGCTCGGCCACATGTTGCAATATCCTTCAAGGAAACGTTGGAGGCGTTGAATTGGGATGTGCTAAGCCTTATAGCCCATAGACATAGCCCCTTCTGACTTTTGACAATTGTTCAGATAGATGACCCACGCCCTGGCTGAGCAGCGCCTTACTTCTTACGAGGATACCAAAAAAAAAAAATGGATCGATTCGTGGATTTCCTCAAAAGACGAGCCGTTCTTCCGACGCGGAATCCATATGCGGCCAAAAAGATGGGAAAATGTTGTAGCTAACGATGAACAATACTATGAATAATATACATTGTAGCTTTTTTTTTTTAAATAAACGCTCAAAAATCGAAAAAAAACCCCTTTAAAATTAATTCCAACACCTCGAGCTGCTCGATCGAAATGCTTTACAATGTGAATCGCACTTTCAACTGAAAGCAAAGGAACCGAAAGAAACTAAAAAGAGAGCAGATATGCGGAATACGCCACATTATTATATTATTCTACCATGGGCTACACTTTAAAATTTAGAGAAAGATGTAAATAAAGAAATGAACAAATCAAATTCCTCTTTATCACTGTGTGTATACAGTTGCGCCAAAACAAAACAATACATTTTCTTTTGGTGCTTTCTCCCATGGCGTCACTCGGAATTTTTTGTTGTTATTTTCTAGAACATTTTAGAGCTGAGAGAGAGAGAGCTCAGTTCTTTGTGATCGGTGTTACCTGATTTTTACCAACCTTAGACGCAATACTAAACAAACAAAAAAAAAAAACAAAACATTAAAATGTTAACAGTGGCAGTCAAGTGGTACAAGTTCTTCACAGAAAGCCGTGAATGGACAATACGTTGGAAACGTTGAAGCACTGTAGAAAAATATTATTATTATTACTAGAGAAGTTGCTGAGAATGTCGGCATAGAAGTTGGCTCATGTCGTGAAATGTCTTTCTGATGTGTTGGGCATGAAAGTGTGACAGTGAAGTTTGTTCCGAAATCGTTAAATTTTGAACTTGCTTGTTCGTTATTTTTGGACAAAAACTAGAACTTAAATATGCCCCAATCAACATATTCACTGGACGTGGCCTCCTGCGACGTTTACCTGTTCCTAAAACTGAAAAGAGCCATGCAGGACAAAATAGATTTTAATATGCATATAAGAAAAATAAAAAAGCTTCCTTTTCTTTCGTACACACCTCGTATAAACATATATGCAGTACAAAAAAAATACTCCTACATACTTGTAAAAGTATCTTACTATCGTATATCAACTATGGGCTTGTTATATATAGAAAGGCAAACTTTCTGAGGCCATAAATCATTTTCTATTTAAAGGTGGAAATATTTTTCGCTGAATTTGTAGAATTCCGACTTGTGTTACACATACTAAGTATACACCCATACATATGTATGTCTATATATAAGTATCTATATTCTCAAGTTGCAAGTTATGAGTCGACTGTTCTCACACTCACATACATACAGACCGCTGCTTTATTTCTGGTACGCGTTTTTTGTGCTGCGCGTCTGAAGGACAACGCAGACGATGACGTCTGGCCCGGTCCCTGTCCCGTCCGCTGCTTTATAATGCATAGCAAAAGGACTTACCTGGCGAAACTTCAACCTACAATATATACTCGTATTCATTCATATGCCGCAAAAAGAATTCACGCGTTAAAGGGTTTTCTTCTACTTCAGCATACATACATACGTGGCATACATCGTACACGGAGTCACTTGTTGGTTGCTCTTCACCAATATAAGTTTCCAAGTCCTTGCTGTATCCTTGTCATTTTAAAATTTATGTGTGCGTAACATAAGTTTCTGATATGCGAAAGTTGGCGTCTGCTAGTTAGTACGAGTATCTTTCGTTGCTCCCATGCCAGATAAAAACGAAGACGAAGGCATCACAATTTGACCGCAAGATCCTTTATCCATTATTCTTTATAAAATTTTTTGTTTTGTAACAAATGCAAAGAATTCTCATTAGGCAGCCTAAAAGAGATATACAAACATAAGTTTTTCGTTTTAGTAAAAGATATATACGAATTATACATGGAAGTCATGAGATTACAATGCGTTTTATGCAGGGCTTCGGAGTAAGCCAATTTTGAAACTTCGCTCCGGCGTTTGATAACAACTAAAACCACGGCGTGATATAGTGTCTGGGCCAAGGCCGCATAACGAGCAAGTGGTCACGCTAACTAAGATTTAGTGTCAGAGTTCGAAAATTGGGGCCATCATGACGTAAAACTCTAGCACAATCCCTGACATGGTTAAGTTAATTTTTAACTAGAATCTTCTCCGTCTCTTTTATGAAACGGAGCATAACCTTAGACGAGGTGTTTCTGACCTTTTCAGATGTACTAATATGCTCAATTCTGAGCCTGGCCAAGGCCGATGCAAACTAGTTTCGTCTAGACAGAGTCTGCACTCTGTTGCTGAGGAGTTAGGTAATTTATATGGATGGTAACTCAGTGGATGATGACCAGTAAGGGTGCCCATGAGCAACCTCAGGTCAGATCTATTGAGATGTGCATATTGTATACACTACCGAGAAGCAGTGTTTCTAAAGCAATCTGCAATGCAGGATTTAGACTTAGCACAGCTAAGTTCACAAAAACGTTCCGGATCAATATGAAGGAGTTGGCGAACCAGTACTGGTACCCTTGTGACCAGGTACCCAACAGATCATCACTTTGCAGCTGATTGAAAGTTGTTGGAGGGTATCATAGCCGCGAAGAACTAGCCGTGAGGAAAAATACCAAGAGGCTAGCGCCGCTAGCCGTTTGATTATGTAAGAGTATGGTTATGTTGGCCCCTTAGGACTTTTATCAAAAAAATTTCAACACCGAACTTAATTGACCACTGATTGAAAAACCGTGTGCCAGGCATCCATGCCAATAGAGATGGTGGTACCTGTATCGGTAAATGAACCAGCAGTGTACCATGTAATCGTAGATGTTCCAGTACCAGTCCCTCTTCTCAGTCTAAGTCTGAGCAATTGCGAAAGAGAACTGAGAAGTGTCAGCGGTTCCGTAATCAAAAAGTTTGATACCTTGCTGATTTCAATAAAGGCACCGGGTGAACTAGAGTTCATAGTAAAAGTAGGCAGCGCCACGCCTTCTAAATAAGAGAATAAACAAATTCGCCATATCTCAGTAACCATTTGAGGCAGTTGAATGAGATTTGTTAAATATGTAAATAATACCAGGTAAGTTTATAACTACTAGAAAAATTTTTTTGGTGCATACAGCGCTAGTTATTTTATTGAAATTAAGCGGAAAAGAAAACGAAAAACGAAAATAATTCCACACAATCTATATTTTATTAAAATCAGTGCGATATTTTGGGCGTAAAAGGCTTAAACAATCATCACTCACACAAAGAAATAAACACACATTGGCTTTACATGAAATACAAGCACACACAAATATTAAACGAGAGCAAGCGAGCAAGCGAAACATATAGAAGATTTGTATGCGCTTCACTATTATTTTGCTGACTATCTTTCTGTTTCTTATTGTTGCTGTGTTTGGCGCATTAATATATGTCCCCACTATTAGCTGCTCTACTAAAAAAATACTAGATAAAACTTAGTACACTCGTAGGATGTAGCAATCCGGATTTTAATTTGACAGTTGTGTTAACCACTACCTAAGTTGACATCTTAGTACTATAGCACATAATTTCGTCTGGAATATACAGGTGCATTCAGTGCTCTAGTGAATTAATTTGAATTCACGCACCTGATGATGTGTAGTTTCATTAAATATCGTAGCATTCGTTTCTTATAACGTTCAGAATTAGTTTGCAAACCATCTGTTGGTAAAGTTTCAACCAATTCTTGTGAAGAATGCCATATGTAGTTTTATGTGCATAGACTAGTAGTCTCATAAGTGTTTCTTCGCACAATTATAACGATTTGATTGTTGTTCAAACGATCCATTATTGTAAATGTCCGACAATTAACTTATAAAATGGCGCTTGGAATGGTAGATATGTAAAATAGATTACGCGGAAGTCAACTCTACGATTTTGAAATCACGAAAAGCCAGAAGCAATTTAGTTTTCGGTTTTTTCTTCATCACAAAACTGTTGTCAAATCTATGAAGAGCATAATTTATAATTTCTGATTACGGCTTTTCAGAACTCTTTACTATTTTCCAATTTTATTGAATTTTATTAAATCTTCTTTTAAGTTTTTGCAGACGCTTACTGAAGTCGCTAACTTGAGTAAAAATGTTTTCTTGCTGCATTCGAAATTATTCACTGCTCCAGCTTTGACAAATATGGCTCGCTCCGGCTCCGCTTCAAGGCCCTGATTGTATTTTGTATGAAAGTTGTAAGAGTTTCATTTCATTTAAGCAACACTCACTGCTCTACTCAGGCCGCATTGTAAACGCCCTAAACCATGTGAATGGATTTATTTGGCTAAGTGCTTGGTTGCATGTTATTTACTATGGTAAATAAATATAATATTATGCTGAGTTTACAAGTATTTACATAAATGCACTCACATGTGTATTTCTTTTTTTTTTTTCATTATTTATTTATTTTTTGCTTCATTTGGGTATGTTATTGCCTTCATTCTCGTTTACGTTCATACATACTCGTATAGTATAGTTCTCTTGAGTGGCAGTTCACTTTTTTTTTTTAGTTTGGTAAAAACTTTTAATTTTGAAACTTTCCGTTGCAATTTTAATTTGACTATATACACACACACACACACACACACACACACACACACACACACACACACACACATGTACACTTAAGTGTGTACAAGCATGTGTGTGTGTGTTCTATGAAGTATATAATAAACAACCAATTTTAGAGCTACACATCTCTATATTTAATTGGAATTTAATAATCCTAACGAAATAATGCATTAAGGTTCAATTTGATATTATATTATACCCTGTCATGGATGGCCAAGTTTATAGAAAGTAAATGCAAATGTACATATGTAACAGGCAGTAGTGTCCGTCTGTCTGTCTTTCGTATTCGTATGAACAAAGGGATCTCAGAAATAATAAACGATAGAGAAACCCAACTTTTACTCGCATCTATATGCAAATCACGTTAATTAAATTTTGCGGTTGCCACGCCCACCACGCCTTTACATGTACATTTAGCAATTTTCTGATATTTAGTTGAAATCCACATACTTTTTTTTTAACCAAGATCATAAAGTATCTATTTAGAGCAGTCGTGAATGTGAGCGAATGGTCCATATAACGGGTGTTTCATTTAGATGTTTTCCTTTTTCCTTTTTGCCATTTGATAATTTTTTCGCATATCACGCGTGTTATACTGTCATCTTATTTTTATTCAGTATTGTTTGACCATTCATCACCGCATAACTACCGTTACACTGTTTGGTGTGGTTTATGGGTTTGGTGTGGAATCATCGGTCCGTATTTCTCTAAAAATTAGGCTGAACAGAACATAACCGTTAACGGCGAGCGCAACCGCACTATCTCAATGATAACGGACTTTTTCTTTTCTGAAATTGAAGCCCGTTATGTTTGATGGCGACATTTGGTTTCAGCAAGACGGTGAACACAGTGCGTAAAACCATGGCTTTGTTGAGGAATCATTTTGGTGAGCAGCTTATTTTGCGTTTCGTACCTGTAATCTGGCCGCCTAGATCGTGTGATATGACAGCTCTGGATTTGTTTTTTTTGGGGTTATGTGAACTCAAAATTTTTCGTCGATAACGATTCAAGACAAAATTATTCGCGTAATTCGTGCGATACCGTTAGAAGTACTGGAAAGAGTGATCGACCTTCTGTATGGACTATCTTTAACCAAAATAAATATCAGAGATTTTTCTTTCGGATCATAATACAAATTCAGACATCCAATTATATTTTAAGTGTTTTGTTGAAAACTAAAAACTTCAAATGAAGCTTTAAATGAATCATTCGTTAAAAGTCGGCTGCATATGCCCATTAATTCCCTTAATAAAATTATTTTTGATACAAAAACCGAAAACTGTAATTGTATTTGAGATACTTCTAAAAGTGGGCGTGGTGGCATGGTCAATGTGTCACGAGGGCATTAAACTCCCTACAAAGACTAGCATGCATATACATCACTGGCGCAGTGCGCACATGTCCAACCACCGCGTTGGAAGCAATTCTAGATCTAACACCACTGCATCTAGAAATTGAGTATAAAACTAAGGAAACACTCCTGAGACTGTTAGTTGAAGTAAACAAAGGTACAAAAATTTACTGTCAGAATGTCTTCAACCGGAACTTCTCCATCAAATGGTCCGATAAGCAGATTTGGACGTCGGAAAAGTCATATGCGCTAAAATCACATACGATCAAGTGGTGTACAGATGAATCTTTGACGACAGAAGGAACTGGTCTAGGAGTCGTGGGCCCCAGATTAAACCACTGGGAGTCCTTGGGCAAATATACCAGCATATTTCAAGCTGAACTGTGCGCTATAATTAGACGTGCACAGTATAATTTGGATAGAGGCTATAGCAATTGTGAGATTGCTATTCTATCAGACAGTCAGACTGTGTTAAAAGCGTTAAGCTCAAACGCCGTCAAGACTAAACTAGTGCAGGAAGCACTTACATTACAACAAAGTTTACTTACTGTAGGTGCCAGGACACAATAATATAGTAGGAAATGAGCTACCCGATAGGCTTGCCAAGAAAGGAGCGGCAACGCTATGGACTAAGGCAATCAAAAATACTCCTAGGTGGTTTCGATCCACTCATGGGTGCATATAATTCGCCAGAATGCAGTTTTTGTGTTCATAAAGAAGAGGCTGCTCTTCATATCGTTGCAGAATGTGAAACAATAGTCAGAAGTAGACTTCGAATATTGGGCAGTTACTTTGTCGCTGAAGAACAGCTGAAGAAGTTAGATCCTAGGATAATACTAAGGTTTATTCTAGAGCAGGACATCTAAATAAGAAGGACAAAACAATTGATCTCTCTATGGATATAGGAAGTCTCCATACCCGATTTCAGATCGATATATTAAAAACTGTGGACTTGGCTTTGATTCACACAGATTCGCGGCGGACAGACGGACATTCAGACAGACAGACAGACAGACAGACAGACAGACAGACAGACACACGTACGAGGCTAGTACAATTTGGCTCGTCGAATTGATACAGAATACATATACTTTTTTGGGGTCTGCGATGCATCCTTTAATGCTTTACAAACTACTTGATATAAAATTGTACTTCAATCGTTCGTTCACAAGAGAAGCACACATGTTTAGTCATAGCTCGAACCTTAATATTAGATTTTCTGATATCATTACAAGTATTTATTATAATTGATTTCAAACCTAATTAAAAAAAATGCAGAAGTTGTTTGCTTTCAATGGTTGCCAAATACAAACTGAGTGACAAAACTAGCTGTTAAGTTGACAGTCACCATTTAAAGTACGTTCTTTAAAATAAATACAATTTATTTAATATTTATAAGTGCACAAGACTGCACCGAGACAGATTAATATTTAGCGAGCACTGTTGTTATAAAATTACAGCACTTCAAATGCAACACCCTGTATTTATTTGCAACATGCAATTATTTGATTTATGTGCAAAATGATGAAATTGAAAACCACTTAAAACTGAAATGAATAAGTGCGAAATTAAATAAAACAAGTAAGAACATTGCTGTCGAGTATATTCGATTATAAGATACGCTATAGCTATGCTTAACTATGAAGTTATACGAGGGGTACTATTTATATTTCGGAAATAGCAAATAATAACGAAACATTTTTAAATGAAAATAGCTTTATTGTTTTTGCAAAATATTCCCCTTGATGATCAATACACTTTTGCATTCGTTCAAACCATTTGTCATAGCAGTTTTTCCATTCCTCTTGAGACACCTCCAAAACATGGTTTTTGAACGCTTCAACTGCTTCTTCGGCGCTCGTAAATCGTTGACCACGCAGTTTACCTTTGATACTCGGGAACAAGAGGAATTTATTGGGTGCCAAAACAGGACTGTACGGAGGATGAGTCATTAATTCGATGTTTTGACTGCTCAAAAATGCACTTGTTTGACGAGATGTGTGAGAGCTCGCATTGTCATGATGGAGAATGATTCGGCTTTGACGGTTGGTTTTACGAAATATTCTACGAAGACTTCCGGCAAACAAATGGTCGTGTATCACTTAGAATTGATCGTCCTACGTTGCTCAAGCGGAACAGTGGCCACATGGCCCATTCGGCCGAAGAAACAGGCGATCATTTGCTTCGCTGTGCATCTTCCACGAACAACTTTTGTTGGATTTGGCTCGTCTTGGAATACCCACACGGTCGATTGCTGTTTTGTCTCCGGCTCATACGTGATGAGCCATGATTCGTCACCTGTCACGATTTTATACACGCCTTTTGAAGCACCACGGTCGAACTTTTTAAACATTTCCTTACACCAATCGACGCGAGCCTTTTTTTGAGCGATTGATAAATTATGGGGTATCCAACGAGAGCAAATTTTTGTTACAGCTAAGTGTTCATGCAAAATCGAATGTATTGAAGTGGAACTAATGTGCAAGGATGCCTCTATCTCACGATATGTCACATGACGATCTTGCATTTGCAGTTCACGCACTGCATCGATGTTTTTGGGCACAACAACCGATTTTGGACGACCTTCACGGCATTCGTCGGCGACCGAACTACGACCACGATTGAATTCACTATACCAGCGATATGCTGTGGTTTTTGATGGTGCTTTATCGCCATACAAAGAACTGAGTTCATTGACACATTCTTGTTGAGATAATCGACGTCGAAAGTTGTGAAAAATAATCCAACGAAACGAACTTCTCTTGAAATTTCCATTTTTTTGGCCAAATTGCTTTTCTTAACTCACTGCAATTGTACTCAATAGCAATTGTACTTCAAAACTTTGTGAGTACGTTTATGCCAAAAAAAATATCAAACTTTATTATGGTGTTGCCAGATTTTAGCTTTTGACATTTGTGTTGCCAGTTCCCGAAATATAAATAGCAGCCCTCGTATAGTGGCTATATTCAATAGTGATTCAAACACAACCACACTGTAAAAAACAAAAAAAAAACTTCATATGGAGGACTCTCTCTATATTCTATAGTTATGCGAATTGGACATATTGCGTACATATATTTTATCGAGATTGACGTAAGATTTAGAGACACCAAATTTGATATTTCTAGCTTAAGCAGCAAATCAGTTTTTACATACAAAACATCGAAAATGGATGGTAGCGACTATTATTTTGAATGAGGTTCATTAATAATCCAATGAAGCTTATTTGAATGGAGTTGAAAATTATTTCTGTTTAATGTCAGTATCATTATTTATTTTAGTTTTGTTTGTCCCTGAGCTCTCGGCATCTTTACAAACAGGCAGACAAATTGTCGGCGCAAAACTAAATATACCCTTTACTACTAGGTATACAGGGTATAGCAAATGCAAATGCAAATGCAAAAAAAAAAAAAAGAAATGTATTTTTCTGTGCATATTAACAAAGAATTGTTGATATCGCTTCGTTTATATCAAATTCGAGCATTAATTATGGCGCTCATTTCATATCTATGCGCTACACATACAATTTGTGTATAGGGTATAATCAATTTGTCTGATTTTTTATCCAATTTCAATTTATCCAAATTCAATTAAATTCTATTGTATCTATGGTAAAAAGATTATCCGTTGGTTACATTATGCAACACCATTTTTAATTGCTAAATATGAAAAGCGCAAAAAACTTCTTTTCTATGGAGAGAATTTTGAGATATGATTTTCTTTTTTGTAATATATTCTCGTTTTTATATATTTTAACATATCTCGACTTACAGTTAACTGAATTAGTTAAGTAAAATATTTAATCAAAGATAATTATATAATTAAAAAATTTTTATCAAGAATTTGCTCAATCGCACTGTGCACTGTGCACAGTGCACTGTGGGCGGAAATCACGTAAATGTGGCCAAAAATCGAAATGTTAAATAATTCTCATGAAACTTGATATCTATCGGTTTTTGGGATCGATGATTAAGATTAATCTGAGGTCAGATTTGCAGAATTCGAAATGGCGGACGAAAAAATTAAGAATCGTTCAGATTTTCTTGAAACTTGATACTCGGGAGTTTTTGGCGTCGCTGATTAAAAATATGAGATAAGATTTGCAGAATTCAAAATGGCGGATCCAATATGGCGGACGAGTTTTCAAAAAATTTATTGATTTTTATGAAATTTGTAACTCGGTGGTTTCCAGCGTCACTGATTACGTAGCTGAGGTCAGATATGCAAAATTCAAAATGGCGGATCCAATACAGCGGACGAATAGTTTAAAAAAAATTGTTGGATTCTATTGAAACTTGGTATCTGCTGCTGTTTGAGATACTTCATATGGCTACATTATTAAAACAAAATTGATTTGAATATAAACTTTACGATTTGGATGTTGCTAATTACATTTAAATTGATATTTAAGAACTAACTGCCATTAGCCTGCAAAATTTTACAATTATTTGCAGTTTTCAGAGTCCACCACGAGGAGGTTACATGTTTAAAAAAAAAAAACCCTTTTTTGTTTCTTATTTGTTGTATTTCGTATTTTGGATTTTTTTTTTTTTTTACTTAAAAATGGATTTTCTGATTCAATCAGTAATTCATATTATTCTTCACGTAAAAGCACCAGTTTATCTAAGTTGGAATATAATTTCTGCATTTCTAGGTTATGATAATTATCAACATCATCATATTCTTCATCATCATCTCCCATTTGGTCGAATTCCTCACTAGTGCCAGCCAAAACATTTTCTTCAGGTATTTTTGGCAATGCAGCTAATTCAATTACTGCAGATGGTAGTGGCAACTTTTTTTTTTTTTTTTTTGTAATCGTGAAGTTAAGAGATCCTATAAGTGGATCTGATGAATCCATGGAACGGAAGAACATGTCTTCCATTGTAGCTTCTCTGCTAAATTTTCGACTGTTTCGTACTCGAAAACATTTGTAATTTTTGTTTCTCGCTTCGGAAGCTTCTTCTGCAAACATTCCCACAGGTAAAATACTGCCATGCATGAGAATTTTGTGCAGCGTTGCTGGCAGGAGTGAGATTCTTGTCTACAAATAAATCTTTACTATTTTTGTTTTTTTTTTTTTTTTTTTTAATTTTTCGTTTCTTTTAGAAACAAGAACTGAGACCAATTTAATCTATCTCTATCAATTTCCAATTTATCTAAAATGTATTGCACACTACTGACCTTTTCAGCATCCTCTAACTCTAAAATTTCTCTTTTCGTAAATGTTGCCATATTTGAAATAGGATAAAGCGCATTTTGGCGCATTAATACATGAAAGTAGAGACTCTAAGGAATGTTTTCATACTAAAAATTTTATTTTGTCGAGAGCTGCCAAGAGTTGCCAGTATTCGGCAGCGCGCACTTTCTGTATAAACGCAAAAATTTGTGAATAAAGTAAAGTAATTTTACAAATTTTAAAATATTTTTAAAGTGAATTCAGCTTAATTTAAGTCACTATATCCTAACTGAATACAAAAAATGTGGAAATTGGTAAAATTTTTTAAAAAAGCACATATATTTCACACTTTTTCAGCGACATTGACCAAGCTCAAAAAGTATCAAAGTGTGTGAAAGAAAACTGTCTTTTAATAAAATAAACTTCAAATGCAAATCTTCTAAAAATTTACTCCTAAGGTCTCTAGATATAAAAAATATGCTTGTTACAAATTTCGAATTTTGGCCACTTTTTTTGGGATTACCGCCCAAAGCCACGAAAAACTGCCAAAATTCAAAATGTATTCAGTTTAAGCGAAAAAGGTGTAGTATTTGACAAAATGATTTGATATTATATATTATACTGATTCTTCATCTTCAGACAGTGCTACTTCTTCTAGCTGCTTTTTTTTTTTAAATTCCGAAAGTTCGAATGAATCAATTTCTTTTTCTGCTTCTTCTGTTTCTTCTGTTTCTTCTGTTCTTCTGTTCCTTCTTTTTCAATTTCCTTTAAAGAAAGTGTATTTCTGTCTTCTTCTGGCAGTGACAATTTCTTTCTATTTTTAATTTTTGAGACTAAGTTAAAATCATTAACTATGGGATCTGATGTATCCATAACTCGTTAAAATAAATCCTTCTTAGTTAAAAGACGACTACATTTTGTAGTATGATCCTCTCTGTAATGCTCATAATGTTTATTTAATACTTCCTCTCCAAGCATTCCTACTGGTACAACACTGTTCCTTATAATGTCAGCACCATGTATGACCATTTTGTGAACAGTTGCTGACATTGGATATCACGAATATTCCTGCAGTAGCAAAACAAAAACTATCAAAGCTATTAAAATTGTTTTAAAGTTAATTACCAATACTTGGTCAAGTTCTAATAACTGGACTGTATCTTCAAAGGCTCAGCTTGCTGTGTTGCCATTATTGGTAGCGCCACTCTTCATCCAGGTTTAGGTTTATCTATATGCAAAGATAATATTTCCCTTTAAATTTTAAAACTATTCAAAATCATTTCAAAAACTTTCAGTTCTTTAATCTGATTATCAAGATCATTTTCAAAATGATTTCGGTAGTCTCCTTCACGTACATTAAGCTAATAGATCGAGCAAATGTTGCAGATTGCGAAGATCAAATATTCCACAAGATGATATTATTCGAAGTCATCCATCTCAAGGGCACAATAGTGGTAGCAAATATAGTGCCATCATCGTTCACATTCTGGGACGTGTCTTGATACCCTTGATTGAAACAAGAATGGCCTGAACTTCCGTCAAATACGTAAGAAAAAATAAAAACTGTCTCAATTTCGGTACAAGATTTGTCTAGATTTGATATGTACTGCAGTAGGACATAACCCCCTCCCCACCCCTTTTGTAATTCGATAGTTCTTTCAGCTGTGTGAACCAATAATGGTTGAAGAAAAACTTTTTTCTTCTTTTTGTAGCATTATTATGATCTTCCAGTTCTTTAAGAACAAATTCCAAGTCTTTTTCTTTACATTTTTTTGCTGCATAACGACACGCATTTATGAGCCTTAGGGAACCATTTTTGTTTTCATTTGAAATTCTGGCCACCTCTCATATTTTCGATCTTTTTGACATTGCAGAAAATTGAAGGGAAGGTCGACCAACACCAATTTTCAGTTTTGACAACAGCTATTTTTTATAGCTACTCGTAAAGTTTTGGGCGATTTTTTTTATGCGATTTCTTTTATGCGGTCTCTAAGACTTTCAGACCACTGTGCAGTGGCTGATTTTCGAAAAAAAAAACCTGGCCAAAGGGCAAAAATTTGGACGAAATTCTTTTTGCATCTTGAAAAGAAAGCCTCGCTGCTTATTATTCTGGAAATAAACATTTTTTTTTTTAATTGTAGGTACATTATATTCTATATTATTTAAAAAACTAGTGTAAGGTGTAAGATTGTCAGGGTATTTTCAATTAAAAAATTTGACTAACTTTTTACTTTACAGGCTGCCATCTTGAACTTAAATTTAAAATCGTAATCACCGATCACAAAAATTCTTCATCATCCAGTTTAATGTGTATTTGCAACATCTTTTACATTTAAGTCCGCCATCTTGAGTACGCCACTTTGTAATTCGACACGGTAAATTCGGAATCGTAATCAGGTAACCCAAAAATCCCCGATAACCAGCGTATACTGCTTAATGGCCAGAAATTTGTGAAAATCGGCCACTGTGAATCGGTTCAGTAGTTACGGAGCAATAGAAAGAAATATGGCGAAAAAGTATTTATTCTGTCAAAATGTAAATCGACGAAGAAAAGTTGAAAAAATGCTAATACATATTTCTCATCCTTAATTTTAAAGAAACTCCATGGAAAGTTAAATAAGGGCAACCTCAAATAGTGGGTGGTACACGCCCGTTGGTAGATGTGTATGAAGCCACCATATCGAATTTCAAGTTGATATCGACGTTTTTCATATAAATGCATAAAAGTGACCTCAAATATCTCAAACTCATGACGTGATGGGCCAATTCTGACACCGGATTCGGACTCTACGCAGCAAATTACTTCGGAAATTACCCTCAACTTTCCAACAACTGACATGACCCCGATATTTATAGACCTGTGTATCTATACTAATATTATAAAGAGATAAATTTTGTGAGTTTGTGAGGTTGTAGGGGGTAATCTCTTGATCCACAGAACCGATTTTGAAAATTCTTTTACCAATAGAAAGTCACGTTATTTGTGAGTGTTATAGGATATATATTAACCCGAAAAATTAAAAGTCTTTTTCGTGGTAGTCGGATTTGCAAAGTAAGTCGGAGAAAAAACGGTCGAACGAAAAGGTTTCTTACGAACACTGTCTTAACGATAATGCCTACCAAAAAGTCAGCGACAGTATATGTCTAGCTTTTATATTAAATTTTATATTAAGTTATCACAAAAAGTAGTTTTTATTTATATTAAAAAAATAATATTAAAATTAATAATAAAATTCATATACTAGTTAATGGGGTCGTGTAGGGCATGGGAGATAGGGAAAGAAGTATGGAAAAGGGGCAGGGGAAGTAGAGGTTGGCAGCAACGCGCCGGGTTACTTTTAAAAAGGAAAAGGAGGTAGGGAAATGGGGGGAAGGGAAAGGGTAGTGTTGGGAAAATGGTATAAGAGGGGCAGGGAAGTTAGAATGGGTGATAGGGTAAGGGATCATAGGGAAGGAGGGGTAAAGGTAAAGCAACGCGCTGGGTACCATTTAAGATAGAGGGATGAAATGTTGTATACATGTTAATGGGATCGAAGGGAGCAGGGAAAAGGGGTGGTAAAGTAAGGAGGAGTAGGGGAAGCGGGCAGGGGAATGGGGGGCAGCGTAATGGGTGGTTGGACAAGGGGCGGAAGGAACAGGTGAAGAGGGGTAAGAGAATTGGAGGTAGAGTAATGGGGCATGGGGAAGGTGTGGCAGGAGAAGGTGTGACGGGGGGAAGGAATGACAGGGGAACATATTAAATTTTTGTTGCATAGAGTAGTTGGAATGATTACTCGAAATTATTAGAAAAACAGTTACTTGATACTACGTATTCCTAATAAGCCAACTCACCAAACTTCTTTACTAAATTTAAAGACTAAAAGTGCAAGAGCAATTATTTTTGCAGGGCATAAACATTTCGATTCCGTTGAAATGTAAGTAATACTCGTAGTAACTTTACATTTATTTTTATTTTTATTTATATTTATATTAATTTATTTTTTTTTTAAATAAAAAGCTCGTTTACAACTGCAGGCATATCATTTTCAATGCATTCGAAATGCATTTGCATTTTTATGCTGCCGCATGCATCATCATCATCACCATCATCATCAGGAGCAGCAATTGCTTTGCCATCCTTTGTGCCCAAAAGGATATTACATTTTTCCACTTCAAGCACTTTTCTGAATTTAATGAAATTTTTAATTTTTATGTGTGAGCGAAAAATGCAGCTCTGCACCCAAGTCCTGCCATACGACCAAGCATCCCTGCTGTCTTCAAATACGAGTTTTGCAGCACCAAGCGCAAAGCGAGCAAAGCGCGAGGAATAGGACAAATATGCAAAGGATGTGTACTATGGTAAGAAAAAAAAAAAAAACAAAAAAGAAAAAAAAGGAGTGTGGAAAAAAACTACTAAAATAATATTTCACTTGCATTTGTGGCAGTAGTTTTTGGACTGGATGAGCACAGTCAGCCATCCAAGCATCCAGCATGCGAGTGACTGAGCGATTATTTATTTTGTTTTACAGAAATTACATAGAAAACGTAGTTTGCAGTCGAGCAGTCGAGAAAACAGAAAACAGAAAAAACAGTTATTAAGGGTAGCGATAGGGCATTAACATGTCGTTCATAAGGCAGTGGACAGCATCGAAATATACATTTAGTGGTTTAACATGGCATACAATCTTTATATAATATACAATACTATATAGTAGATAAGTATATATGTATTTAAAGATATGTAAATATTTTATTACGCATGACTACAGTTTTTTTTTTTTTTATTTGAAATGATTTTTTTAATTCAAAAGATTGTTTTTGTTTGACAAAAGAAGTAAAATACGCATTCTTATAAAAAAAATGTGGTTAATGGGACGTTTATCACTCAATGATGAAGTTAGGAAGACGCACCAACCACTGTAGTCTAGTGCTCGCTGGCGCAAGTCTGTGCCAATACCAAGTATGCTCGATCTTGCCCTCTCTGACGTTCTTCACTAAATAAGTTTAGGTTCCACTCATAAACCATCCGTGCAGCCGCTGGAATTGTATGCGCAGAACTAGGTTATTCAACTCTATCAGTATTAAAGATCCTACGAAGACACTTTCTCTCGAACTATATCAATAACGCTGAAAAGTAAAGTAAAGAAAAGTTCTCTACAACACTGAATTTGAAATTCTGCATCCTCACAGACCATCCAAGACGAGTCGATGGTCTGCGAGTGGACACCAAGTCATTCGTCTTGTGCTCGTGCACCTCTAGAGTCTTGAACAGTGACTATTTCTCAAACTCTGAGAACAACTTGCTTACTCGCCGTTTGTTCGTTCGTTCGTGCCGATGATGTGCTGATTGCTTATGGAAGATCAGCGTCGAAGCGTTCTACGTATTGCCATCGGCGTATGATGTACTCCAACAGGAGAATAAGCAAGAAAGAACACTGCAGTCCAAAAACTCATAAAACAGAACATGCAAAATAAGAAATCAGTTGCTTTGGGTACCTTAGATCTACAAGCTGCATTTGAAACAGTATGGCGGCCGCTATTATTTGGGCCTGAATATTAGCAGCCGACCTTTGTTTACTGATGGTTTACAATGAGTTTACTGATGGTATAATATGCAAGAATGTATAACTCAACAGTTTATACAAAATTTGGGTCAAAAAGTGCCAATGAACTTGGATTAAGTGAGGCATTTCAGTATTAACAAGCAAACGTACCAAAGCATAAGGCAGGAATTGAGCAGTCCTGGCTCATCTGAAATAGCCTGCAACTAATCACACCGCCGGTACAGTCAATTGAATCTAATCTTTTGAGTAATTTTAGAAAATCACGCCAGAAATAGCAAAAAGCTGGTAATTTCAATGTCAAATAGACTCAAGCAAGTTGTAAACAATTTGTGCTAACACATCAGAACTTAAAATAAATTAAAAAATATAGTTTTAGATAACTGAAATGCATCAAAGAAGCTGTGAGATGAATTGTATCAGTTGTTTTAGTTTTTGGTTAATAATTTGATTAACATTGATTTAAAAAAAAATAAATGAAGAACTTTTATTTATCTAGAAACATTCATCTTTAAAATGGCCCCTCGTAAAAATTATATATACATATGTAACTATCTGCATCGGTATCTGCATCGAAATACTTTTGACTTTGTTGCACGGCGCGCTTGGCAACATCAGATATACGTACACTCCATACATACATATGTATGTATGTATATATACACACGCACACACATATCAACATCTAAAAAAAAATTAAAAATTTGGTACAATATATAGAAAAAATGTTCAGTTTTATTTATTTATGTATCAGTATATGTATAGTAGTAGTATGTAGTATATACCTTAAAATATGAAATACATACATTAATGTAAAACATTTTTTTTTTTTTTTTTGTAATAATATTAAAGAAAATGCATACTTAATTGGTTAAATTGGGTGCAATGCATTGACGATTTTCATGCGGCATTGCATGGAATATAAGAGGCTCACAAGTTAAGTCAGTATTTACTTTAATTATAGCACCGACATTTTTAAAAAGATTCACATAGTTGGGTGCAGAGAAGATGGTTATCAGTCTCTGGTTAAACTTATATTGGTACCCGTGCTGGACGAATTGATGTGAACGACATATTACATTCAGTTTGTTCTCTTTTAGAAACTTCTCAACGACGTCGCCTGCAAAAAGCCAGGCAGCTGTGCGTGGATTCGGCTTCCAGCCTCCAGCATCATACGGATCGGACCGCAACAGATCACACAACGGTCCAAATGTCGGTACATCTTTAAATCGATCTATTTCGTTTATACAGTCCAATGTAGGCAAAACCGGACTCAGGCCACCGTGCACACACATAATGCGTCCATCAACAACCGCAACAAGCGGCAGTATATCGAAAATGCGATAGAAATGTATCCAGCTGTGTTGGTTGTTGTACTTCTTCTTGCACTCTTGTTTCATATAAAAAAGTCGTGAACTGTTACTACGGCTTTCACAAAAGCCGCGCAGAAGCGTTATGTGCGACGGATAGCGCAAAAATAAAAGAATAAGCAGCGTAAACGTCTCAACGTTATGCATGCCGCGATCAATGTAGTTGCCCATAAAGACGTATTTGGTATTGGCCACCGGTCCGCCACAACGGAATAACTCCAGCAAATCATAAAATTGTCCACATATGTTGCCGCAGACTAACACCGGCGCAGACACATGCACTACGTTCGGCTGCACCTTTAAAATTTCTCTCGCTTTTTTAAATACTTGCAGCAGCTCATATTCGGCCAGATAGCATCCGCTCTGCACTCTATCCAACCAACGATCGATGTCACCCATTGTTGTTGTTGTTGCTGTTGTTTAGCTGTTTAAATGTTTTAAAATGTTTAATTTATAGAAATAACTTTAATAAATAAATAAATAAAAAAAAATAAATACTTACCGCGTCTGTCTCACTTGTTTGTTGCTGCGCTGTTTAATTAACGCTGTTGCCAGTGCTGCTTAACAATGCAAATGTCCGAATGAAAGGCATAAGGAAGACAAATACACAAACAAAGATAAAGCCGTTTACTTCGGAATTGAAAATACGTGCACAATGAATTCAATAATAAAAAATGTTTAAATTTGGTGCAAGCGATGATCTAATATTTCTGCACTTAGCTGCAATAATAAAATATTGTTTAGTTATTACAGGAAAAAAACACAGAATTAATTTGTAAACCTATTTTATTTTGCACAAACCGGTGAAGAAGGCAGAAAAATACAACACAAGCGGGTGGCTTTTTTATACATAACCGTTTAATTTGCGCTTTTGTTTTGCTTTTGTTTTATCTTTTGCTGCTTGTTGCGACGCCACGCAGCAATCACGAAACAACAACAACTACAAAATAAGAACGAAGCGACCAGAAAGTGAACAGCAGCCCATGCTCCTATCTCCTTCGCACTCGCACTTGCAGTTTCTTAAGACTGGAACCAAATAGGAGACGGAGAAAACAATTTGCAATTTGTGTGTGTGTGTGTGTGCGTGCGCGTTTCTATTTCATATAAAGCATTGGTATGTGTGCATGTGTGTCAGTTTTGGTTTTGTTGTTTTTGTGGAGTTTCCTAAAGCATTTTGCGCCAAAAATATTCAACCGATTTTGCAAATGAATACCTTGCAAATAGGTAGTACCCATATTATTCAATATTTGCGCTATTGTGGCCTAATTTTACATGATTTCGCTTAAAGTAAGCTTATAAACGTATTTTTCAGAGATTAGTTGCACTTATGCATCTTTAGAACTGACATAGGTATGTACATATATACATACATATGTATTTATATATTTTTACATATATGCATGTATATAGATATGTACTTTTTTTGGTTTATTAGACATACAGTGCTAACAAAAAGTATGCGACATGCGCGAATTCTTCTTAATGTTTCGCTTTATAGCTTTAAAATAATGAAACGTAAGAAGTGGATAATGAAGATGTTTAATTATAAACTATTCTATATTGTATATATATAATTGTTGTATATATATACATATATAGTATGAAGAAGCAAGTCAAACCAATGATTTTCAATATTTTCATATTCTGTTTATAGTATATTGCTAATTTATTAAGCCGTTTAAAAGTTATGCCGGATTGCTTAAAATTAACTCATAAAAGACATTTTCAAAAAAAGAAATTTATTAGCTTAAAAATGAATACTATTCCACGACGGCGAATTACATCTCTAAGGCGATTCGGCATAGATTTCACCAATTTTTGCTTGCATTGGGTTTCAATTTGTTTGCACTACGCTGCTAATACATCTTTCATCGCATATTTAAAGGAAAACTGTCGTTTATGCAATTTTTATTCTCATGGATTCCACACAAATGTTCAATAGAATTGTTGTCTCGAGACTGTGTGCTGAAGTTTTAATGACTTTTGGTACATTATAAAGTATCCAAAGCATCGTGTTATGATCAGAGTGTTTTGTCTTGGTAGAACTTAAATTGATTTGCCAGACTAAGTTTTTCACCAAATGCTGATTTAATATTTTAATATAAACATACCGAATCATAGTTATGTACGTCCATGCAACCATGACTCCTCCGTCGCCATGCATTACAGTAGCTAGCATGTTGCGTGCTTCTAGCTCACCATTTGGTTTCTTATATACCAAAATCTTGCAATCACATGTAAACATCTTAAATTTGAACACATCAGCAAAGAGACCATCCATTCAAAAGTCTTCTTGGAGATTTATTGTGCTTTTGCAAATGCCAGTCTAGTCAATTTGTTTTTCTTTGATATGTATGGCTTCTTTCTGGCTAATCTCGCATAGAAATCATTCGTGAGCTTACTTTATCGTTCGTTACTTTATTTAAAGGATGGATGCAGTTAAGAAGAGCTCTGAATCCGTATTTTGTTGTTGACTTTATTCTCCTCTAGATGGAGATACAGTCTGGTTTTGATAAACTGCTCTAACATTTTAGAAAAGCCACAACGAATCGGATGGTTTGCCTGGTTTCGGTTTAGGAATGATCTTATTGTCAACTTTCAGGGTGAATGAAAGTAGCCAACGTTTAAGCAAGTATTTGCAGTACTTGCTTTAGATAGGAATGGCAGGTTTTGTTGCTTATTGCAGACAAACATTCGGAATTGGATTTGTTATTCTTTACTGAATTTATGATGCCCCGAATTTCACTTACTGCAATGCAGTGTTCTATTTTGGTTATTTACTGAACTAACATGTCACTGAGTCAATTTTGGACCAATATTGAGGGGACAGTATCAGAGTACGCCTCGGTTATGCGATGCTGTGATTTAATAATTTTTGTTAGTTTTCAGAAAGGTTTTGAGTTTCTATCTAGCTTAAATAGCCTATGTTTTCAGTAAACTTTATAAAACTCAAATATTTTGTAGAAACCATAATAAAAATAAATATAAATTGCTTCTGTATGAATAAGCTTTAGGAGCACATTGCAATTAGAAACTATAAAACTTTATGCATTGCCATTTCTCTAAATATAAACAGCTACCCACGTTATATACATATTTCAAAGCGAGTTTTGGAAGAAACTTTCTTCTGTATCAGCAAGTTCGATGGAGACTTCACTTCTATTGTAGATATCGATGAAGATTTGTCTAAAAAGGCGCAACGAGCAGTCTGTGAAGGGTATTAAATATTCGATGTTAGAGTATTTAAAGTATCTCTAGGTTTTTTCTCTTATTCTTCTCGATGCTTGAGTCTCTTGTTCGCATGGATATAAAATGTTTGATTAACCGCCGGAAGTGATAATGGCAATTTTGTTGAGCAGCAACAGCAACAGCAGCCGGAGTCAGAATCATAATCGGAGTCAGAGTAGTTGGAATGGAATTGAAGCACGGTTCTATACTATATACCTTTGGTATATACATACATATATGTATAGTTCTGCATGTGGTAACACAAATTAAGTAAGGGAGAAAGAGATGCAGCATATTAGAGTGAGTGAAGCAAAGTGCTTCAAGGCAGAAAATGTTGACAACATTTATGTTGCTCTTGTTGTTGTTGTTCATTATCCTTTTTTTAGAGCTTTTCCATAACAAGTGAAAGTCAGAGATAGATAGAAAAAGAGAGAGAGCGAGATACACAGTCATCATGCATTATTTGCTTAATAATAATGATGTACCTATGAGGTACGGTTATGTTGTTGTTGTACTCTGTACCCATAACATAAAAGGATATATTAAGTTTGTGTAAACGTTTGTAACAGACAAGAGTGGGCTTAGAAGATCTAGCCAATCTTGCCATTTGCATTTGTTATCTTCTAGAAGTTCTAGAAGATAACAAAAAATACAGCAAGCTAATTTGAATATTTAGACAGTCTGTTTAGATAAAGTATATGAAGTGATAGCTACAGCGGAATCATACGTGAAACGTAGTTGAAATACAATTATAATTTTGTCTCGGAGTTTCTGACGCATTAAAGAAAGCATCGGAGATCCCATAAAGTAAGCTGGAAGAGCTAAACCGAAGTAGACATGTCCGTCCGTTCGAATGTCTGTCTGTCTATCTGCATACTGTCCCTGGAAATCGAATCAAGTATCTCAGCGTTTGAGATATCGGTCTTAATTTCCGATTGCAGCACCGATTCCAAAACAAAACAAACAAAAAAAAAAACACATGGAATCAGGGATATATCTTCACTACAAACCTTAGGGACTAAGCCAAATACTATAGAAAATCGCATTGCGTTGCGGAAATAGTTGTATTGTGATGGTTATTGCTAGAATGCATTGACTATAAATAAAGCCAAACAAATATCAGAATGAAGTAGACCAAATGCATATATAGATAAAGGCCATCATAGCGTAAAGGTTGATTTCCAAACAGATACTTAAATAGTTTTATCCACAAACTTGTGCTTACTTAACCATGAATACAATAGTTTAATCGACGATGCACTTACAAAAATAGTTATAATAAAAAGTAGTCGCAGTTGTCGATGAACTCAGGAGCAAGAAATCAGAGCAGCTAACGAGCTACTTGCTGTGAACACACAAGCTCATGAGGAAAATCTAAAAAATTTGTTGTTTATCCAATCGCAACGAAACTTCACAGGACTATTTTGAATGTTACCACAAAATTTGATCAAAATCGGTTGAGCGGTTTCGGAGTCTATAGGACTTAATGTCTAATGGACTTAATTTTAACAAGCGAAATAAAGAAATCATTATGAAATATGAAGGAAAATGAGAACCATTCTATATGAGCAGAAATCTGAATTCAATTGTTGCTAGAGCTAACAGACTGATTACCAAAAAGAGTTCCTTGAGGTCATTAGCATCCACACAGTGGCTGGTTGATCCAACTTCATCAGCACCATTACAGCGGAGAGTATTTCATATTTGTTGCGATGTTTGATTTGACTAGTTTAACAAAAAAAGAAAAACAAGAAAAAACGTTAGCTTCGGTTGAACCGAAGCACTAAGACCATTCACACGGAATTTTAAATCGTATTGGAAAAGCCAAAGCTGGGGGTTAAAATAAAGGCTACCCCAAAAAGTGGGCGGTAAACACCCACTAGTAGATGTTTATGAAGCGACCATCTATAAGATGCCACCATATCGAATTTCAAGTTGATATTGACGTTTTTCATACAAATGCATAAAAGTGATCTGTGGGTTTGTATGGGGGCTACCTCAAAAAGTGGGCCACTCCCGTTAGTATAAGTATGTTAAGCGGCTGATTATAAAAATGCACCACATTGCATTTAAATCTAATATTAACTTTAACAAAGAAGTTTTTCATACAAAAACCACAAAAAAGTGGGCGTGGCGGGTCAATCTTGATATTCTATTAAACTGCAAAAAAGAACTCGACTGGATCGCATAAAAATTGGTGCCTCAAAAATGCGCAACAACATACAAACAGACAGACGGACATGGCTAGATCGACTCGTCTGATAATACCATTTCACACATTGTGTGTATGGTATAAAAAGAGGCAAGAAAAGCGTGATCTTGAGGTTTTGAGGTGATAAAAGTCAAGATTGAAAATTTGATCAATACCACAAGTGCCTGACCGAAGGTTGTAGGCGCGTAGTTTCTCAATGCATTAACGAAAATTAAAGGCTGGCTACAAATGGACAGGAATCATTGAGACTATGTGCTATTTTCAAGAAAGGAAGCATCGCTGTCTGCGCGAACTATAGTGGAAAAAGTATCCTTTCAATTGGATTAAGCTATAAATGCTAAATTTGGCGTAACTTACATCAATTCTCACAAAATATTCCATATTGGCCCAAATCGGACCACTTTAAAGTGTAGCCTCATGCCATATTTCATTAATTCTAATAACATTTTCCGCATATGTTCAGAACGAACCCCTAAAGAACATAAACTATGGTTCATATAAGGGGTCTTAAACAAGGTGCAGCGCGTATCTCAAAGTCAAGCAAATTGTTTTTAATAAATTTTTTAGAGAAGTGTGCATATACTCGTACAGGTCAAATGGAAATAAATTAAATTTAATATAGGACAGCTGCGTATGGTTAAGGAGAATCTAAATGCCCAGGTTTATAGTATCTGGTTCATATAGTTTCTGGCATCTTTTGTCTCATACGAGTATATATTGTACACACGGACGACTCGGTGGCCGATGCTGATCGAGATTGTATACATATGTTTATACTTACTTTATGGAATCTACACCACGCCTCCTGTTACAAAATTTGTAAATGCAAAAATTGATAATGGCATGACAATAAGTAGGGTTAAATAATTAATAATGTAATACTTTTGGGTACAGGGTATAATAATACGGCATCGAATGCACTTTTTATTTGTTGAAACATCTTAAATATTAACATAATAGTACAATAGTAAAATTTTTGTGATGTTTCTCAAAACGAATTATTTGAAATAAAAAGTTTGTAGCAAGCAAGCAATTTTTTACATGATTTGACAGCTTTGCTGCCTCACAGTGTGAGTATTTAATAAATATTTAAGAAAAAGGTAAAAAAAGAACAACATACTCGTATACGATTTTATATGAGCTTGTCAAGATAGCCAAAGCCAGTATAATATAATTTTTGTTCATTTTAGTTTTGTAAGCTTAACTAAACTAACAATGTTAATAATTAAAACTATAAAAGCTTAATAAAAAAACGAAACACTCATTATTAATGCTCATATTGAATATTGTTATATTTGTAAATGAATCAGTGTACTCTACTTTCCAATTGTACAATAATTAAGAGAACGCATACAATTTATGAAAAAGTAACCCCCCAATAATGGTTGGGTACTTCAGAACAAGTAATTTAATATTCATATTTTCGAAAATTTAGTAAATTTGTAACATTAATTTAATTTTTGTTAGTACTAAAGAAGAGATTCATGTTTCAGCCTCCTTTGGAAATTGGTTGCTTCTTCATATTGATACTCGTATATAAAATTTGTTAAATTCATATTTTGAATTGTTTGTTTATTGCATTTTACAATCATTCCATTCCATTTCTTTCTCTCTCTCTCTCTCTCTCTCTCTATCTATCTCTCTCCCTCTGTCTGTCTTTGATTTCTCTAATCAATTTTCAATATTTTTTTAAGTTTTTCAGTCTGATCGTGGTCAATAGTTTCCGGCGAAACACTTTCCCATATATTGATTGCATTAGGCATATCTTCTATTGCTTGTACCTGGTTTATCTCGCTGTCGACATCAATATTACAGCCAATACTTAAATCCAGACTATGATCAAGGCTGGAACTCATGCGAGCATATGTCCCAGAATTTGTATTATAATCAGAGTTGCGGCTATATTTACGATCAAAGTGTGGATTAAAACGAGCAAAAACTTTTTCGGCCGAAGCCTCATTGAAATCATATGTCAAATTATCGTAATTTAGTGCGCATGCATCCCTAATTTCTTGAGCTGCATAAACTGATGGTGGTGATGGTGTATTCTGTTCAGCAGTATAAACTGATTGTGGTGATGACATGTTGTTATATGAAGCATTAAATTCTTCCAATTGTAACAATGTATCTTTAAGCTTATCAATCGTTTCTGGTAATCTATGCCAATTTTGATTAGACCCGAAAGCAAAGTTTACTTGATACAAAGCATTGTTTAATTGATGAAAAGCATTGTTAAGGTCATATTGCTCTTGTGGTGGTTGCACACTGTTTAATTGCTGTGGCGAGCTTTTCTTAGTCTTATTTGTGCGCTTAGAGGCAGCAGCATTCCTTCGAAGCCATGTTGCCGGTGGGTGTGGCAATGCTGCCGATGCTGGTGCACTGAATGTACTTGGCGCTGCAAAATATTTCATTGAATTTGGATTAAATTCACGCTTTTGTGGTTTAAATGTTTTCAACGAATTTTTGCCCTTAACGGCAGGCGGTGGTGTAGCTCTATAAGCCGGTAGCTTTGGTTGTTTCGAAATGCGTTGACCAATAAAAATGCTGTCAGTCGAGGTGTCATCAAAAAAGTGATGTTTCCCAGAGCTTGTTGTTTTGTTTGGTTTACGTTGTTTCTTAGCCAAAGATCCAGCATAACTAAATTCACTGGAGCCTTCGCCGTCATAGGATGTTGTACTTGTATTGTTATCAGTAAAAGTTGAAGTCCTGTCTACAGCAGCAGTACTATTTTTTTTATTAGTTGTATTACGTTTTCTTTGCTTATTCTTGGGTTCATTACCAGCAGCAGAAATGTTTGAAAACTTTGGTTTTTTCTTTGAAATGGGTGCAACACCAACTTTTTTCTTAGCAAAATGACTGAAATTAGTCTCCCGTGGTAACATTTTGCGATTCGTAACAAATGAAGAGCTTCCAGATGACGATAATGTTAATGGAAGTCGCTGCTGGTGCTGCTGGTGCTGCTCCGGCGCATTATTTGGTTCGCGTACATTAAGATTTAATTTTTTGAAACTATTTGCCATTTTCATTTCATCATTTTGCATTTTATGCTGCATACTTATGGCACCGTCCAAACTCTTTTCATCCGTAGACGAAACATTGCTTGTTTCTGGACTCATGTAACGGCGTGCTCCTTTTGGGTTAGTAAAGCGTAGTGGTTTGTAATGTGTATGTTTGGAACACCCGATACCGCTGCCACCAGTGCTGCCGCTGCCGCTAAATAGATCATGCATATTTGCTTTCCGTCCAGCGCAGTTGTCCACTCTCCTTTTCGGAGACCAGAAGCGACTATTGCAGCTATAGTACGTATTTGTATTATAACTGGTTTCATTGGTGCCGCAATTGTTTTCCCTTAAAGCATTGGTCATTTCACGCTTATTCTTTTTGAAGGACCAACAGTTTTGTTGTTTGAATTGTTGAAGGCTGCCTCCGTTGCTGGTGGTGTTGCTGTTGTCGGTGTTGATGCTGCTGCTGCTGCTGCTGCTAAAGTTTGGAGTATTATTGTTTTCGCGTCGTAAGTTGTTCTCGTAATATATTTTGGACTTATCGCTGTAGTGGCTATTGTTCTTATAGTCGCTATCAAAGTTGTTGGAACATGGCTCTGGTATTGAGCTTGCTTCATGATGTGAATGTCGCTTCGGTGTTACCTACAATATACATACATATGTACGAGTATACACAAATAATTTAATAGAATTTAATATAAGAGACAACAAAAAAATATATAGTATGCTTACAAGCTTTTTCACCGCTCCCTTCCCAGTTGATTTTCCACCGGTTGCCATTTTGCAATAATCCAACTTCTTCCAAATGGAATCTTATCAGTGCTACGGGTGTAGTGCCGAAAAGCGCAGAAGATACGTCGTGTTGTTTTCTTCAGAATCTCAGCGTCGGGGGAGATCGCGTTAGTTTTTGCTTCTTTTATCTTGTCTACGCTGCGGGTGGCCAAACGAGAAGCGTCGTCTTGTGTTTTTGCGCCTTTCGTTCTGTAAATATTCTTAGCACCAGGGAGTGGTTGTGAATGGTCGATTTGTGTTTCTTCTGTTTAGCGCTGTGGGTGGCAATAAGTAAAAAAAGTTAGAAAGCTTTGTATTTTCGTCCCTTTTATCTTAGCGCCGGGGAATGATGGCGAAAAGCACAGAAGAGGCGGTGTGATGGGTTTTTCTTTCTATTGTCTACTGAGCGCCGCGCATGGCCGGTAGCAAAGAAGTTAAAACCGGGGGTGGTGGAAAGCACAGAAGTTAGATCGCGTCCTTTACTCACCTTATACTGTCTGCGCCGTGGAAGTGGTGGCAAAGAGCACAGCAACTGCGTCGTGTTATACTTCTTTCAAAGTATATAACCAGTGTCGCGGGTGGCGGGAAATTAAGAAGATTGTGTTGCGTTTTTCTTCCGTTTATATCCTGTGCGCCGGGAAGTGGTAGTCAAAAGCGTAGAAGCTGCGTCTCCTACGATTCTCTACTCGATGGCGGGAATTTTGTAATTTGCTTTTTTTTCGTTTAGCTTATTAGCGCCGGGAGGGAGAGTGTTGGCAAAAATCACAGAAGCTGCGTCGTATTGCGTTCACTTCGCTGAAAGTAAAGAAGTTAGAACGTGTTGTATTTTCGTTTATCTTCTCAACGGCGGTTGAGTGAGAGAGAGGGAGGGGAGGGGACTTGTTGCGTTGCGTTGCGTTAACGTACCTTTTCTGTTGTATCGTTTGCGTACCTTCCAATGGTGCAGGCACTTGGCGTCGGCGCGCAGCTTTTTTCGATCGTATTTACGAGTATGTGTGTTTGTGTGTCTGTGTGTGTGTGTGTGGACCAGTGAACCAGCTGTTTGCACTCATCTGCCTCATCTGCCAACCAAGCGACTGTGTGGAATAGTCGCGGGGGGAGTGCGGCGTTGGGCGTTGGGCGTAGTGTAGATGTTTTGGTTTTGGTTTTTTTTTGTTTACTCAGCGTTAGCACTACGGAAAAACGATATGCAATCGAGTGCACAACAAAAAAAAAAGAAAAAAAAAACAATGCAAATTTTTAATTATTTTAGGTTTTAATTCGATTTTTGCGATGCATAAACGAATATGGAAAACGTTAGAGAAAAAAAAAATACTTTTTTCACGATTTTTTTCTCCACTTTTTTTTTACTGTTCGTTTTTGATGTTTGCACTACACTCGCTGGACATAGACTGGCGTCCAAAATCAAATTCCAACTTTTATTACAGTTCGAAGTATATTAATGGAAAATGCGCCGCCGGCTATTTTACAAATTTTTTTCTTTAGTTAATTATTTTAAAGTAAAGCTTTTTTTTAGAGTTGCTAAATCACTTCACAAAAAAAAAAAATAAAAAAGAACACTTTCCAACGGAAGTAAAAAGAAAATGCGTAGCTAATTGCGCAGCAAGAATGACTGCCGCCATTGTTACCTGATCCAACCTTTTAAAAGAGCTACTGTGTAAGAGAGAGTGGGACAAATATATTTTTTTGCCCTACATATATGTGTGTGTGGGTGTGCGTGTGTGAGTTTATTGCAAATCTAAACAGATATTCAAATATAATTGGGCATTTAAAGCATTTAAGCATTTTGCAAAGGAACAAACTTTGATCGAATCTAATTAATTGGAATTAAAAATCCAAATGAATAGACTGTTCACCTCTTCAGCATTTTGTAGCTAACCGATAAATAAGGCAAAAGTAATCGAATTTCAAAAATAACAGACAGAAAAGTGACCGATAACAGAACAAAAGTCGTTTTATACTGCAAGTCTACTCAAAATCGATTAATTACAATATTTCAAAGCTAATATTTATTCAAAATACGATCCATTTAACTCAATACAACGTTTGGAACGCTCAACCGATTTGGCATCGGTTGTAAGAACTTATAAAACCGATGAGCAAAAAAGATATACTTTATATTGAAATACAATCGCACAAAGCACAAATTAAATAATTTAATTAATATTTAATGCAATATATTGCATACTGTACACATTCATTGAATATAAATATTAATTTTTCAAAAATTATAATAGTTCATTTGATATTGCTTTACTGTAATTTCTTTAGTGCGGCATTTTTTTAGGGGTTTTTTAGTACATTGCATTGTATGCACATACACTTTCGCAGCAGTAAAATAAAAATATCAGCGTCACTCACTCGAATACAGTCGAACAGGCCAGATCAGGAGGTAAGAAATTATTCTCTTTAATTGTTTAATTGGTATTTATAAAATCTATTCTGCTTTTATTTGTAGAATTCAAAATGAATAACGGTCGGAAATCCATACGTATCAATGTTGTGGGATACCTTGAAACAATTAAGTACATTTGTCCAGAAGATAAGGATCTAACTTTTCTACTGAAAGATTATTGCCGCTTAACAGGACTGTCATACAAGGTGGTGCGATTCCGTTATGAGGGAAGGCCAATTCTGCGGGGTAGCACCGCCGCTTCACTGCAAATGGAAGATGATGACTCTATAGAGGTTTTCGTGCTTCAAGAAGGCGGTGGTGTTGTGACAGAAAACTAAAAACAAATGCTATGTATGTACATATATACATATATGTATATACAAACATATGCATATAACTAATTACAAATAAATAAAAATAAATAAAAATAATTGGAAATAATTTTTTTATTGGAAAAATTTTTTGTTAGTTTTTCAGGTATATAAATCTCTAATAATTTATTTCGAATTATTAGACAAAATTAGGTGCGTAGCGCATTTTTTCAGTTTTTTTTCTTTGCTTTTGTTTTATCTTTTGCTGCTTGCACGCAACAAGCACAACAACAAAATAACGAAGCATCCAGAAAGAAAACAGCAGCCCAGCGTCCTATCTCCTTCGCACTCGCACTTGCAGTTTCTTAAGAATGGAACCAAATAGGAGACGGAGAAAACAATTTGTGTGTGTGTGCGTGCGCGTTTCTATTTCATTTAAAGCATAGGTATGTGTGTCAGTTTTGGTTTTGTTGTTTTTGTGGAGTTTCCTAAAGCATTTTGCGCCAAAAATATTCAACCGATTTTGCAAATGAATACCTTGCAAATAGGTGGTACCCATATTATTCAATATTTGCGCTATTGTGGCCTAATTTTACATGATTTCGCTTAAAGTAAGCTTATAAACGTATTTTTCAGAGATTAGTTGCACTTATGCATCTTTAGAACTGACATCGGTATGTACATATATACATACATATGTATATATATATTTATACATATATGTATGTATGTAGATATGTACTTTTTTTGGTTTATTAGACATATAGTGCTAACAAAAAGTATGCGACATGCGCGAATTCTTCTTAATGTTTCGCTTTATAGCTTTAAAATAATGAAACGTAAGAAGTGGATAATGAAGATGTTTAATTATAAACTATTCTATATTGTATACATATAATTGTTGTATATATATACATATATAGTATGAAGAAGCAAGTCAAACCAATGATTTTCAATATTTTCATATTCTGTTTATAGTATATTGCTAATTTATTAAGCCGTTTAAAAGTTATGCCGGATTGCTTAAAATTAACTCATAAAAGACATTTTCAAAAACGAAATTTATTAGCTTAAAAACGAATACTATTCCACGACGGCGAATTACATCTCTAAGGCGATTCGGCATAGATTTCACCAATTTTTGGGTTTCAATTTGTTTGCACTACGCTGCTAATATATCTTTCATCGCATATTTAAAGGAAAACTGTCGTTTATTCAATTTTTATTCTCATGGAGTCCACACAAATGTGCAATAGAATATAATAAGATTTCACTTGCATTTGTGGCAGTAGTTTTTGGACTGGATGAGCACAGTCAGCCATCCAAGCATCCAGCATGCGAGTGACTGAGCGATTATTTATTTTGTTTTACAGAAATTACATAGAAAACGTAGTTTGCAGTCGAGCAGTCGAGAAAACAGAAAACAGAAAAAACAGTTATTAAGGGTAGCGATAGGGCATTAACATGTCGTTCATAAGGCAGTGGACAGCATCGAAATATACATTTAGTGGTTTAACATGGCATACAATCTTTATATAATATACAATACTATATAGTAGATAAGTATATATGTATTTAAAGATATGTAAATATTTTATTACGCATGACTACAGTTTTTTTTTTTTATTTGAAATGATTTTTTTAATTCAAAAGATTGTTTTTGTTTGACAAAAGAAGTAAAATACGCATTCTTATAAAAAAAATGTGGTTAATAGGACGTTTATCATTCAATGATGAAGTTAGGAAGACGTACCAACCACTTTAGTCTAGTGCTCGCTGGCGCAAGTCTGTGCCAATACCAAGTATGCTCGATCTTGCCCTCTCTGACGTTCTTCACTAAATAAGTTTAGGTTCCACTCATAAACCATCCGTGCAGCCGCTGGAATTGTATGCGCAGAACTAGGTTATTCAACTCTATCAGCATTAAAGATCCTACGAAGACGGCGTATGATGTACTCCAAAATAAGCAAGAAAGAACACTGCAGTCGTGTGTGCTCAATTTCGAGATATTCTGTGCCTTGTTTAAATCTTCTTATGTGTACCATACAACGTATTGTATGAGCTAAATTCTTCAGTAGTCCGATGTGGACATACTTGTATGCGAGATTTTTGGTTAGAATTGACAATTTGGCAAATTCAAAAATGGGCGCAGGTTTGTATGAAGTCTATCCCTCACAGTGTTCTGATCTGGGACTATACGGAAAATTTTGTAAGTTTTTGCTAGGATACAAGAAATTTTACATATCTCTAGCTGAATTAACAACAAAAACTAAAATTGTTCATAAAAAAAACTTAAAAATGAGGATGAGGGTTACCAGTTGCAGTGGTCGGATAACCATCTACCTAGACCTGGGAAAAATTAGCTAATCACACCTCTAAGCTTATCAAAACAAGAAACATAGTGCACAGACATTGGTTAAGAACAAGGCAACCGATATGAAAATCTCAGAAATAAGAGGTCAAATCTTTGCTTCTTGGAACAAAAAGCTTGCGATTCCAGATGAATATTATGAATATCCAAAAAACAGAAACCACAGACAAAGCATATGCTACTCGGCAGAAAAACAGCCAATATTCTTGAAGATATATTTCAGGAAAAGCATAAACTTATTGAATCTCTTTCAGATAGCGAAACTATTAGCACAATAATGACTTCCAAGAGTGAGCTTAATAATCATCGTCCATTTGATGTGCCAGCTGTATCAACTGATAATATTGAGAATGATAACTTTTGCTTGAGACGAAGAAATCTACAGATCCGCACAATTTTTCCAATATATGCATAAAAAACTTACCACTTAGCTTCATGCGTTGTATTGTCTTCATCTTTACATACTGTCTTCAAATTGGTTACTTGGGGCAGAAATTGAGCAGTCCTGGCTCATCTGAAATAGCCTGCAACTAATCACACCGCCGGTACAGTCAATTGAATCTAATCTTATTGAGGATATGTGGTAGCCCGCCAGGGCTTTCAACAAAAAAGTTTTAAAAGCAGACTATTTGAGTAATTTCAGAAAATCACGCCAGAAATAGCAAAAAGCTGGTAATTTCAATGTCAAATAGACTCAAGCAAGTTGTAAACAATTTGTGCTAACACATCAGAACTTAAAATAAATTAAAAAATATAGTTTTAGATAACTGAAATGCATCAAAGAAGCTGTGAGTTGAATTGCATCAGTTGTTTTAGTTTTTGGTTAATAATTTGATTAACATTGATTTAAAAAAAAATAAATGAAGAACTTTTATTTATCTAGAAACATTCATCTTTAAAATGGCCCCTCGTAAAAATTATATATACATATGTAACTATCTGCATCGGTATCTGCATCGAAATACTTTTGACTTTGTTGCACGGCGCGCTTGGCAACATCAGATATACGTACACTCCATACATACATATGTATGTATGTATATATACACACGCACACACATATCAACATCTAAAAAAAAATTAAAAATTTGGTACAATATATAGAAAAAATGTTCAGTTTTATTTATTTATGTATCAGTATATGTATAGTAGTAGTATGTAGTATATACCTTAAAATATGAAATACATACATTAATGTAAAACATTTTTTTTTTTTTTTTGTAATAATATTAAAGAAAATGCATACTTAATTGGTTAAATTGGGTGCAATGCATTGACGATTTTCATGCGGCATTGCATGGAATATAAGAGGCTCACAAGTTAAGTCAGTATTTACTTTAATTATAGCACCGACATTTTTAAAAAGATTCACATAGTTGGGTGCAGAGAAGATGGTTATCAGTCTCTGGTTAAACTTATATTGGTACCCGTGCTGGACGAATTGATGTGAACGACATATTACATTCAGTTTGTTCTCTTTTAGAAACTTCTCAACGACGTCGCCTGCAAAAAGCCAGGCAGCTGTGCGTGGATTCGGCTTCCAGCCTCCAGCATCATACGGATCGGACCGCAACAGATCACACAACGGTCCAAATGTCGGTACATCTTTAAATCGATCTATTTCGTTTATACAGTCCAATGTAGGCAAAACCGGACTCAGGCCACCGTGCACACACATAATGCGTCCATCAACAACCGCAACAAGCGGCAGTATATCGAAAATGCGATAGAAATGTATCCAGCTGTGTTGGTTGTTGTACTTCTTCTTGCACTCTTGTTTCATATAAAAAAGTCGTGAACTGTTACTACGGCTTTCACAAAAGCCGCGCAGAAGCGTTATGTGCGACGGATAGCGCAAAAATAAAAGAATAAGCAGCGTAAACGTCTCAACGTTATGCATGCCGCGATCAATGTAGTTGCCCATAAAGACGTATTTGGTATTGGCCACCGGTCCGCCACAACGGAATAGCTCCAGCAAATCATAAAATTGTCCACATATGTTGCCGCAGACTAACACCGGCGCAGACACATGCACTACGTTCGGCTGCACCTTTAAAATTTCTCTCGCTTTTTTAAATACTTGCAGCAGCTCATATTCGGCCAGATAGCATCCGCTCTGCACTCTATCCAACCAACGATCGATGTCACCCATTGTTGTTGTTGTTGTTGTTGCTGTTGTTTAGCTGTTTAAATGTTTTAAAATGTTTAATTTATAGAAATAACTTTAATAAATAAATAAATAAAAAAAAATAAATACTTACCGCGTCTGTCTCACTTGTTTGTTGCTGCGCTGTTTAATTAACGCTGTTGCCAGTGCTGCTTAACAATGCAAATGTCCGAATGAAAGGCATAAGGAAGACAAATACACAAACAAAGATAAAGCCGTTTACTTCGGAATTGAAAATACGTGCACAATGAATTCAATAATAAAAAATGTTTAAATTTGGTGCAAGCGATGATCTAATATTTCTGCACTTAGCTGCAATAATAAAATATTGTTTAGTTATTACAGGAAAAAAACACAGAATTAATTTGTAAACCTATTTTATTTTGCACAAACCGGTGAAGAAGGCAGAAAAATACAACACAAGCGGGTGGCTTTTTTATACATAACCGTTTAATTTGCGCTTTTGTTTTGCTTTTGTTTTATCTTTTGCTGCTTGTTGCGACGCCACGCAGCACTCACGAAACAACAACAACTACAAAATAAGAACGAAGCGACCAGACAGTGAACAGCAGCCCATGCTCCTATCTCCTTCGCACTCGCACTTGCAGTTTCTTAAGAATGGAACCAAATGGTGACGGAGAAAACAATTTGTGTGTGTGTGCGTGCGCGTTTCTATTTCATATAAAGCATTGGTATGTGTGCATGTGTGTCAGTTTTGGTTTTGTTGTTTTTGTGGAGTTTCCTAAAGCATTTTGCGCCAAAAATATTCAACCGATTTTGCAAATGAATACCTTGCAAATAGGTAGTACCCATATTATTCAATATTTGCGCTATTGTGGCCTAATTTTACATGATTTCGCTTAAAGTAAGCTTATAAACGTATTTTTCAGAGATTAGTTGCACTTATGCATCTTTAGAACTGACATAGGTATGTACATATATACATACATATGTATTTATATATTTTTACATATATGCATGTATATAGATATGTACTTTTTTTGGTTTATTAGACATACAGTGCTAACAAAAAGTATGCGACATGCGCGAATTCTTCTTAATGTTTCGCTTTATAGCTTTAAAATAATGAAACGTAAGAAGTGGATAATGAAGATGTTTAATTATAAACTATTCTATATTGTATATATATAATTGTTGTATATATATACATATATAGTATGAAGAAGCAAGTCAAACCAATGATTTTCAATATTTTCATATTCTGTTTATAGTATATTGCTAATTTATTAAGCCGTTTAAAAGTTATGCCGGATTGCTTAAAATTAACTCATAAAAGACATTTTCAAGAAAAGAAATTTATTAGCTTAAAAATGAATACTATTCCACGACGGCGAATTACATCTCTAAGGCGATTCGGCATAGATTTCACCAATTTTTGCTTGCATTGGGTTTCAATTTGTTTTGCACTTGCAGACAAACATTCGGAATTGGATTTGTTATTCTTTACTGAATTTATGATGCCCCGAATTTCACTTACTGCAATGCAGTGTTCTATTTTGGTTATTTACTGAACTAACATGTCACTGAGTCAATTTTGGACCTATATTGAGGGGACAGTATCAGATTACGCCTCGGTTATGCGATGCTGTGAATCAAAAATATCTCCTCGCAAGTTAAGAAATTTTAATTACTATAGCGGAAGCTTTGAATATACCAAATTTTGCTTTTGTTTTTAATAATTTTTGTCAGTTTTCAGAAAGGTTTTGAGTTTCTATCTAGCTTAAATAGCCTATGTTTTCAGTAAACTTTATAAAACTCAAATATTTTGTAGAAACCATAATAAAAATAAATATAAATTGCTTCTGTATGAATAAGCTTTAGGAGCACATTGCAATTAGAAACTATAAAACTTTATGCATTGCCATTTCTCTAAATATAAACAGCTACCCACGTTATATACATATTTCAAAGCGAGTTTTGGAAGAAACTTTCTTCTGTATCAGCAAGTTCGATGGAGACTTCACTTCTATTGTAGATATCGATGAAGATTTGTCTAAAAAGGCGCAACGAGCAGTCTGTGAAGGGTATTAAATATTCGATGTTAGAGTATTTAAAGTATCTCTAGGTTTTTTCTGTTATTCTTCTCGATGCTTGAGTCTCTTGTTCGCATGGATATAAAATGTTTGCTTAACCGCCGGAAGTGATAATGGCAATTTTGTTGAGCAGCAACAGCAACAGCAGCCGGAGTCAGAATCATAATCGGAGTCAGAGTAGTTGGAATGGAATTGAAGCACGGTTCTATACTATATACCTTTGGTATATACATACATATATGTATAGTTCTGCATGTGGTAACACAAATTAAGTAAGGGAGAAAGAGATGCAGCATATAAGAGTGAGTGAAGCAAAATGCTTCAAGGCAGAAAATTTTGACAACATTTATGTTGCTCTTGTTGTTGCTTTTGTTGTTGTTGTTCATTATCCTTTTTTTAGAGCTTTTCCATAACAAGTGAAAGTCAGAGATAGATAGAAAAAGAGAGAGAGCGAGATACACAGTCATCATGCATTATTTGCTTAATAATAATGATGTACCTATGAGGTACGGTTATGTTGTTGTTGTACTCTGTACCCATAACATAAAAGGATATATTAAGTTTGTGTAAACGTTTGTAACAGTCAAGAGAGTAGGCTTAGAAGATCTAGCCAATCTTGCCATTTGCATTTGTTATCTTCTAGAAGTTCTAGACGATAACAAAAAGTATAGCAAGCTATTTTGAATAATTAGACAGTCTGTTTAGATAAAGTATATGAAGTGATAGCTACAGCGGAATCATACTCTCCGCTAAAACTCTAAAGGAAGCAACGGGGTAAACATACCAGTATGTACTAAATGTCTCGCCCTACTCATACATAGGTTTATATGACTTAATGGAAAGGTTTTAGAAGTAAGAATGTTTATTTCATATGTTATGAACCTTGATTTCGTGGTTTTGTGTGCTTGGCAGAGGTTTAAATGATTCAAATTTTATTTAAAATTTTTCAAGAAAATAATGGAGAAAATTTTTTTTTTTAAATTTAGCCAAGGAGGCATCGTAGACACCATAAAGTACAGATACATATTCTTGATCAGCTCGACGAGACGAGTCGATCTAGCCATGTCCGTCTGCCCGTCTGTATGTTGTTGCGCATTATTTGGGCACCAAAATTTATGCTATCCAGTTGAAAATTTGTACACACACTTCTAATTATTGCAGTTTAATAGAGTACCAAGATTTACCTGCCACGCCCACTTTTTCGGGTAGCCCATATACAAACCCACCGCCCACTTTTGACTTTTTGTATAAAAAACTTTTTTATAGTAGGCAATATCAACTTAATAATTGACATTTGCTTAAAATTCGATTTAATGGACAGCAACTACACAAATATACAAATGAGAGTGTCCCGCCCATTTTTTGAGGTAGCCCCATACAAACCCACAGCTCACCTTTATGCATTGGTATAAAAAAAGTAACTATCAACATGAAATTCGATATGGCGGCATCTTATAGATGGTCGCTTCATAAACATCTACTAGTGGGTGGAATACGGTGGTTGTGCGATGGCTTTTGTTTCATGTTTGGCCAAAAACTTCGTCACAATTAAACTGGAATGTGCAAAAAATGCAAAAACATCAAGTCTTTTGGTACGAGTCTAGCGGCGACGCGTTTCATACCCAAAACATCAACCAAAATGTGTTGGAGTCGATCCATAAAGATAGGTTGAGTGTCTCTGCTATCTTTCTAATGCAAACACGACGATTTTCGAGCACAATTTCCATCACATTTTCGATGTTTTTGTCGTTAACAGAAGTGGATGGACGACTTACATGACTTTTACTATTTCACGACCCTCGCTGAATGCTTTATGCCACTCAAATACTTGCGTTCTCGAGTAGAGTCTTCATAACACTTTTGTAACATTTTGAATCATTCCGTTGACGTTATTTCATTGGAAACACAAAATTTCAGGCAAACTTTTACCGCTCAAACATGTCAATGACAGTGACAGCCAACTTAAGAAGAAGAAAAACGCAAATATTCAATTTGAGAAACGGTACAAAATCCTTATTTGCTCTATGGGAAACATAAAATTAAATTTATGTTTCTCAAAACAAAAATGTGGAACTGCCAAAGCAGGGAATAAAACAGAAACCGGCACCGTAACCGGAACCGGAGCCGTAACTGTTAACCGAAATTAACCGATACAATATATAGTTAAAGTTATAGCACGGGTTGTTCAAACGAGAATAGAGAGCCAAAATGTTAAGCTATTAAGCTGGCCGTCCTACTCACCGGATTTCAAAATCATCACAAATGTTTGGAAATGGTTGACACGTCATGTATATACTAGATCAGAACAACAATATTCGACTATACCCGAACTAAAGCAAGCTATCGAAGTAGCATGAAGCTCGATTTAATTAATTAAATTTGTATGCAATCCTTCCCTTTCTTCCTTGTGTGAAGTTTTGGAGCAGAAAGTTGGCTCAACACACAATTAAAAAAAAAAATACAAATAACACAAAATATTCAACTGATGAGAAAACTCAACGTTTATCATTATACCCTTGATTAAAAGTGGCGTCGGTGGTGTAATGGTTAGCATAGTTGCCTTCCAAGCAATTGATCCGGGTTCGATTCCCGGTCGACGCAGATATCTTTTTTTTTTTATTCCGATTAAAAATAAATAGTATTATTATTAAATACCTATAACAACTCATGCAGGCTTATCTCCCTAGAAAAGGTTACAAGTTCCCTCAAATTTAGTGGTACTTATTCAAAAGTATTTAAACTTCGTATTAGTTAAAGCTGGGGAATCTTCCAATATATGTTCCGGGAACTGTAGTGTAGACAAAATCTACATGTACTGTCACATTCAATACATATTTTGAATAGCTTGCAATATTCAGCTAAGACCGTTAACATTCCGCTATTTTATTGTTGTATGGACCTAACAGTTTCTAACCCTCTCTAATAGCATCACAGTTTTCCCAGAATTCATGCCTCGCTATATTTTCTCTCTTTCTAAACATGATTCTAAGTGAGTCTGGTCGCAAGACTCAATAACTGGCTGCGTACTTTCTCGCTAATTATGGGTTGATGGCATCATCGCGCCTTACTTCTTCAAAAACGAAGCAAATGCAACAATCACCGTCTATGGCGCCGAAACCGAGCCATGTTGATCGAATTGTGATTTGCTAAGTACATGATAATGGTCTGGAAGGCTTTAGATTTGAACAGAATACCGCCACATAACATAATTTCGGAGCATCCATCAGCTTAGGAAAGTGTTTGACGACAATTTCGCCGGAAAAAGGACTCGTTGCTCCTTGCCCGCAACATCGTGTGATCTGACACTGTTCGACTACTTTCAATACGGTTAATTTGCGGACAATCCAGCATCGATTTCAGCCTTGGAAGCGAATATCGTTCGCACTATTCGAAATATAATTTTAGTTAATTTTAGTTAACACATGATGAGAAAACCGAATTTTTAGCATTAAACCATAACTTTCAAGAGGCGTCGGTGGTGTAATGGTTAGCATAGTTGCCTTCCAAGCAATTGATCCGGGTTCGATTCCCGGTCGACGCATGTAATTTTTTCTTTTTAAATACGTTATTTTAAAATTTTATATTCTACAATATAAAAATATGTATTAAATACCTATAGCACATTAGGCAGCCCCGACTCCCTAAAAAGGTTACAAGACCCTTCGAATTTAGTGGTACTTATTTAAAAGTATTTAAACTTCGGTCACAATCAATACATTTTTTGAATAGCTGTTTTTTGTGTCTGCAATATCCAGCTAAGAACGTTACTAACATTCCGTTTTTTTATTGCTGTATGGATCTAACGGTTTCTAGCCCTCCCTAATATAGCATCACAGTTTTCCCAGAATTCATGCCTAGCTATATTTTCTTCCTTTTTAAACATGATTCTAGGCATGCCTGGTCCCAAGGCATAGTAACTGGCTGCGTTCTTTCTCGCTAGTTTTTCCTCACCTCTTGTGGTATATCTGCAGGATCCAGTATATGGTTGCGCTATTAAATCCTCCTAGATTACTAAGTTGTTCTAGGCATTCAAATACTAGCTAAGAAGGGATTCACTAAGCGTTTAGTGTTCTGTTGGGCCCCTGACTATCAGAGGTTATTGAGACATGTTGGTTCCTACACCCACTGCATGTGATAAAGTGGGCACATCTTTCTATGACGTAGATTTAAGCCTAAAATACATTGATTAGTTTAAATACTCGTAACGGTTCAAAGTTGCTCATTTAAGTTACGAAGACTGCAGCAGCTACTTCATCCGTTTAGTTTAAAACAACGTTTAAACATGGTACAGTACAGTGTAGAGATGCGCGCGGAACAAAATATTGGAACCCGATCACATCCATACCGATAATTTTCTTTTTTCTTTTTCTTTTGTACCATAGCGGCCCTTTTCAAAATCCTACGTGGGTCCCGCAAAACACTACACATTTTAATTCAAAAAAATCCGTGCCTATATATTTTTTTTATTGTTTAATAAAGGTAATTCTTAATCTACTACTTATTTAATTGAAATATATAATTTTCAAATAACGTAATTAAAATAAAAAAAAAAGATATCTGCGTCGACCGGGAATCGAACCCGGATCAATTGCTTGGAAGGCAACTATGCTAACCATTACACCACCGACGCCTCTTGAAAGCAAGAGTTTAATGATACATGTTGAGTTTTCTCATTAGTTGAATATTTTGTGTTATTTGTATTAACTAAATATCTATATAAAAATAGGCAAAAGCAAAATACTCTATAGCAAAATATATCGTTATAGATACCTTTACCGAACTATCGAGAACGAAAGTTCGACTGCCACAAACTAAGCGAATAGTCGTGGGAAATGCTATTCGAAAAAGAGATATGTTTAGCAACTGCTTTTATCGATAGTTTTGTTCGAAAAACTCTTGCGAAAACGATATTATTTTCGATAACGATATTATTTTCGAACTTTTGGTTAGATAATTTTAGGTAAGGTTGGCTAGGTTATGTGAAAATTGCCTATTATACAAATTATGTATGTAGTAATAGTATATATGTATGTAAACTGCGCACATATACGAGTAGAAACTATAATAGTATAGTAAGTTGAATTCTTATTTAAAAACAAATTTTTCTCAACATTTTTACCAAGCAAACGTGTGTGTCGTGTCCTCAACTATTGTACTAGATGTAAAAAACTGTACTACAAACAAACTGTAGTAAACTTAAATGCGAGTATTCTCTCCAATACTGTAAAATATCAAATTTTGTATCTAATATAATTTTTTCATTCATGTAAATACTAATTTGCTGTTCGATCTTGTTACATATAGATACACAAGAACGATTATAGAACGCTTATAGAACGGACCAGACAAATGGAGATTTCGTTTAGCGCCTCTTCTGTGTGGCTTCAGACCAAAGAGTTCGGCCAGTGACCAAATTTCCACGTTACGCCAAATTTTGGAAAAGACCCAAGACTACAATAAAGACAAACACCACCTATTTGTCGATTATAAGTCCGGTTCGGTTTAAATCCTCAAGTCCGCGTCAATTTAAATCAGATGGTAGTATAACAATATGTATTTCATACCCATTCTTGCATAATTTTTTAGCAAACCTTCAACAATTTACTTGTAATTCCAAGCAAATGAGAAAAAAAAATCAAGTGGATCGATAACCAGGTGGTATTAATGAGGTTTCCCCTCATCTGAACATATTTGAACACTTTTCTTATCTGTGGACCGTCCAAGATTTCTTCCATGATTTTTGCAAGAGAAATTCTTGGAAAAAGTAATCTTAAATATGCCAATGCTTTCACTTCTTTGTCTAATACTTTGGCGAAGTTTTTGAAGTGTCCAAGTTTTATGTGTAGTGGTGAAAGGATGATGATTTTTTGTATTCACTAGAGTCTTATATGCAAAGATCTTTCTCATGTAATGGTGTGTGCGAGCACGGCTGTCCCAGAGACATAAAAAGCAGCAATATTTTGTGAGTCCAACTTGCATTCTTCGTAACATGCCTAAAGTAAGTCGAAACAAACTTTCCAGTCGTGCTCTTCATATATAATACATTTCAACAACTCGACCATTGTCGATTGGGATTGACGAATTATCGTTTCCAACATTTAAGAGAACTGCTTTTAAAACATCTTTACTGCAGTCACTAAATAAACGCTACTCGGTTGCGTCATAATGCTATCCTAGCTTCTTGAACAAACCAGAAATATCCATGCAATAGCATATTTGACCTTTTTGCGTGAACTACTTTGAGTAAGGCTTATCACGGTCGCTATTGTACGTTATTATAATATTCTAGATGCATCTAATTTTGATTTTTTCATTGAGAGCTCTAAGTTTCTCAACAATTACAATCATCAATTACATTTTGAATTGACTTCGGTATTTATCAATAGATGTTCTACATCAATATCTTGAAAATTTAATCAACTGGTGTTATTATTAATTATAATTCAATTTCTATTATTCTACGATAAATCAAATACATTTCGCAATCACGCATTCGTGTGCTGCCAACGTGCTTGGATTGCATCGCTTATCACTGCCGGCTTCTGTCGCTGATAAGAAATGTAAACAATATTTCGCGAAGCAGTCAGCCACACTTCGTATAAGGATTCTCCAAACAATAAATTTATCAAAAGGAGCCTCGGCAACTGAGCTGCCAACGAGCACGTGGCGCGAAGCGTTATAATTCGTCCAATTTTGTTGGAAAACTGCGCAGACGCCAATTTGAAGAGCGTCCAACTTGATATCGTATAAGAGCTAAAACTGGGAACTGTTTGTGATTGCAAAAAACATATTCGATTGCGTGGGAACGGTAGTGCATGCCATGCTGATTTAAAACATTAACATATCCTTGAAGTTGGTTTTTGGGCCAACACACGATTACGATTGAACTGAGCTGAAGTTGTGTGCATTAATTCTACGAGTACTCATATTCGATTGCAGAATTTGTTAATAATTTCGTAAATAGGTGCAGCAAAATTTTGCAGTCAGGGTTAGAAGAATTGCTTCACATATGTATGCACTATGGAATCATAATAACAAATATTTTGAAATATAGTAGTACCCGGCATTGTACGAAATTTTTCAAAATGTCTATAATACTAAGAAATTTCTAGACTTTGATAGATTTGAAAGTAATTTGCTTGAAAGATACGATGAGAACTGAGATACTAGTTCCTGAGATACTAGACGAATAGGGCTAGATCGACTCGGTTTGTTAGACGGATCAAGCATATAGTTAAATACTTTACGGGGTCTTTAGCGTCTTCTTCTAGGTGGTACACATTTCGTGTCAAAACTAATACACTTTAATGATAAATATAAGAGAAAATAATTTTGGATTCAATTTTTAATACTCGTAAGGCTTTTGATTTTCGTACACAAATGACAACAACAACTAAAATCTTTAAGTCGGGTCACCTCTGCATGAGTTATCCATGCCCTCAAATAGCTCAAGCAGCATGTGGAATCACATGTCATTCACATCCCTATCATCGAATTTGGGCCACAATAAATTGGTAACCATCGATCAGTAGCACTTTTAGTTTTCGAATGACACCTTCGACCCACAATTTACACCAAACAATGACCTTCTGCGGATGCATTGTGGTGGACCACGGCATCGTCCCAAATCCGGAAATGTGCCTCGTTGCTGAAGTTTAGTTTGATTACTGAAATCGCGGTTCGTTTGCGACTGCTTCAGAACTCAGTCAGCGTTGTCTATGAACGTTTTCTATCAGCTACTGGGTCAGTTGGACTTTGTACGGAAGTAGGCCCAAGCCTCGAAGCAAAATACGCCTGTGTTGTTGTCTGCAAAAGGCCGAGTTTCTGTGCTCGTCGCGCAATGCACTGTATCGGATAGTCCTGCACACTCTTAAGGACCGCGGCGATGTTTTCGGCAGAACTTGCTTTTCTTTGACGTTGCAATTTGGTTTTTTGTTTGTTCACTGAACCAGTCAACTTGAATTTGGCCATCAAAACTTGCATAGTTGACTTGGAAGGACGATCATGTAAACCGTAAAATGAACGCGTATCGTTGCCACAAGAGAGCAGCCATATTTTTATAATAAAGTTTTATCATTTGCACGTCTTGTGCGACGCAGTAACTTGGCATGAAATGATGATTTGCCTTTGGTATCTAAAAAATAAGCAAGAAAATTTACCACAGATTAAACAACATATGCCAATTGGAAAACCCTGTACATGCTTCATAATGAAAAGGATGAACACATACATAGCCTACGAGTGGAAAAACTGTGACGGTGTTAGTTAGCGTAAGAAACGTTTAGGCACATATAGCAAGGAAATAGCGGAGTCCTGTTTTGAGTATCAGGCTTTTTAACAGGACATTACAGGCTCAAAAAACATTTATACAAAATTGATAATGAAAAAGACAGTATGTACATGCTACACGATTTTATTTAGAGGACGAGGAGTCTCCGGAACATATTTTGGAGGATTGCACAACCTTGGCTAATACAAAGTTTAAATACTTGTACTTGCGACAGTACCAGCTCACTGGGAGCAATGTGCAAACATTAAATTCGAAGCATTTAAGGGAGAAAATGTTGTTATACGTATTATACTACCGTAAAGGTAGAATGTAGCCAGATTGGTCGCAGTGCCAACTACACTTTAATAAGAATAGCTAGATTAGAGGCTTAGTTCTGCTTGCGTTTTATAGCTTTAAAAGTTATTTTGCGTATCTGTGACCACACAATATTAACTGAAATATGCCCAATAATTTCCAGCGTTCTAGTCTGAAACCTAAAAAGCTCAGATATTAAAGTAGAAACATAGCCGTACAAACGTACTGCATATTATTTTAATGCAAATACATATCTTAAAAATACATACGTACAACTCTTTTGCCAAACATTGCAGGCGGTTTTTATTAATGCAGCTCCTCAGCTGCTATTATAATAACAATAAATATGCAATTTATGCTTAATTTATAATCAATTTGAAAAGAAACTCGCCGTACATAAATAGCAACGTGCCACATTGAAGTGCAACAGTTTAGCAAACGATTTCATACGCAACGATCATGATTTTTATATCTCCGCTGTTGCTGATGTTTGCGCTGCAATCTACAAAAGTGCTTGCTGGTAACTTTGCGTTGCCATTTAATTCGTATCTGCCACCGGAGCAGACGCAGATACAACAAGAAGCTACTTTGACGGCGACGGCTACACAACTTCAGGCAACAACAACTGCAGCCGAATTTGTGCAACAGCATGCGGCATATACTGCTGATTTTGGCAGCAACAGCAAAGAACTGCATGCTGCAACAGTGACATTGACTACTGCCATGCCGAGCATTGAGCCACTTACACAAAACAACTTCAAACCAAATCAAATCTATGCGCATAATTTTGGTAATTATTACGATACAACAGCTGATCAGCAAAGTAAGGATGCGTTACTTCATAATGCTGCTGAGCTACAACAATATACTTCAGCGCCTATCCAAATGCTGCAATGTGATGAGGACGAATATGCTGCTATTATGCAAGGCTATGACTATCAGCGTCCTCATATAAATGCTGTGAATCTTGCAGCACAGCAGGAACAGGAGCTGCAACAACATGCTGAAGCTACAGTGAACTATGATCAACTCTGAACAGTATAGTGTGTTTATAAGTATTTACTAAGTTTGACATCAGTGTGTGCGCTAGAAGCGAAACAACAGTTTCGAAACTGTTTTCTCGCTTCGTGCTCATTTTGTCGCTTTCCGTTTCGTTTGCACTGTGACACCTTTTCATCGATTACATAAGAAGCGAGTAGAATAAGTCTTTTGCAGCGTATTGTCGTATCGCCTCTAGCGCGCACGCTGATATCAGCCTAAGTCGATATTGAAAATCACTGCCGAAATCCATACTTTTTTTTTGTAACTTTACAAAATAATATTTTATAATCTATTTTGATATACTTATCAACTTGTATATGCGTTTACTTATTTGTATTGTGGCATATAGTCAAATATATAATCCTGTCTGGTTGCTTAAATGCTATTCGACCGCATAATCCCTTTGTGTCTACGCGTTTGTGTGAATGTATGTCCTTTTTTCTTCTTTTTTTTTTTTAATACATATATACATATTATATACCAAGCATCACCCATTCCAATGCATGCTGTATGTGTGTGTTTGGCTTTTGTTTGAGGTTTTAATCAAGTTTCGCCACTTGCGTATTCACTCAGGTGTAGATACATATACCCAATCCAACTTCTGATATCCTGTGGCTGCTTACTACTACTGCTGCGTCTGTCCTTGTCTATGTCAAAAGTTTCGAGTTGACTTTATAAATACGCTTATTGCACACTGCACACTGCACACTGCACTCTCTCTCTCACTCTCTGACTACTTCACTTCACTTCACTTCACTCAACTCGTCTCGTTGGCTGGGTAAGCTGACCGCAATAGCATTATAGTCATCTACCTGGCAGGCATTTCTATTTGTTGTTGTTGCTACTATGATGAAAAGTTATTAAACTGTTGCTCTCAGTAAATCTTTTGGATTAACACCGGAAACTTTCTTTTTACTTCTATCTTCTAGTTTTGTATCTTGCTCTAGAAGTTTTATTGAATGCCAGCTTTAAGCTATAGAAAATATGATAAGAATGATTTTATTATTTTGTATATACATATGGCATAACATTGTGCTATTTCAAAAATTTACTCACCGTTGCATCATGTTGATAAAGCATCTTCGAAGTTGCTAAACTTAATTAATTTAACATTTTTCAAACTTGTGTCGAATTTACAAGATATTTGAGAAGTTTTCGAATGATAAATATACCAAAATATATAAAAAAAAAAAATAAAGTCAAAACGTTCTCCACCAATTATGTTGTCCGGAGCTATATATAGTGTTTAAAGAAGGTTGCAAAAAAATTACTTCAATATAAAACTTTTAAGCAATGTTGTCTGCAAAATAAGCAAGTTTGAAATAGAAGACTATAGAGCATGGCATAGTTGTAAAAACAAACAGTTGAGACCAATTAAAGTTATACTCAAGAATCTTCATCACTCCTATGTATCCAGCGAAAATGTAGCTGAACGAAACAACTAATAAGATTCAGTGGATTCACTCGATATGTTTATGCTAATGTTCGAGCATTCCGAAGACATCGACATCAACGCAATATATAACATTAAAACTATATTTAACTGTATAGTAGAGTTAAGCGATATTTAACTATCACGGCGTCTGAAAAATCACTGATAACAGTTGCTACTCGATATTGTGGATATCAGTGATATTGTGGATATCAATTGTTTCTTACTAGTGCTACTGTGATTCACGGCGTATGAGTAACATATTGCATCATGCATGTAGAGTTAACAGCACAAATTGTAGTAACGTACCATTACTGATATATTACTGATATGCCGCGAATTACAATATCCAGTAGCAACTAATCTCAGTGAGGATATTATTATGCATATTGTACCTATATATGTATATATTATTCATTCGCCGTGCTACAACCACAGGTAGTTAAATATCGCTCAACCGAAATTTTATGGGCGCCCAACGATTCCGACTATCTACCAAACTCTCGAATGGTTTTCTGTACCATTCTCATTAAGCCAAAAAACCATTCTCTCTCTCCAAGAAATTTTTCAACATTGCAGACAAGTGAGTTTTTGGCTTGATAGCACAATCATTTGATTGTAGAAGAAGGGGTTACCTGGAAAGTTTTCCGGAAGCTTTGAAAATGTGTAATTCTATATATTTTAATGTGCTCTTTCTGAATTTCAACTTTGCCACCTCGTATCTTTACCGCTCGCATCGCCATATTGGAAAAATGGCGCCTAAAAGCAGTTTGTTTTGATAATATGTATATCCTTTCCGACTCATTCCACGATAAAAACATTTGTATGCAACATGAAATTAGACGACATTGTCCCGATTAATCCTGTGTACATTGCAAAAGAATCTGAAAAAGAACTTGAAAATTTTCTTAAATAAAACAGCCGCCGATCATATTTTATTCTTCAGTTACTGTGATACAACATCAGCATTATTTAATCAAGAAAAAATGAAATTTATTAAGGTACTTCGATAAAATCCAGATTTAAACGAGGTAATCCAGGTGTTCAAGAGTCTAAATGCAGATCCAGTGGTCATTGCTAAAGCTTTAGAACGTTTCCTTCTTGAATAATACAGTTACAGTAATTTGAAGCGTAAGAAAAATGTGCCTTTGAACAACTATAGGTATGCGTGCTTCAAAACATCAGCATATAAAAGTAGATTTAATATTGCATCGCTAGCACCAACAGAAGCAGCAGCACGACAACATTCGTTCCGAACCTATCACCAGGTTCAGTCAGCAGTGGTCTTGGAATGAACAAAATGCAGAGCGATGGGGATGGAAAAAACCAAGAACAAACGAACGAACATTCGTGCCCCCAGCTCCGGAAAGCTTCTTAAAGCTTATTTGTTTCAAATGCAAAAAGATATGTCAGAAAGCCAGTCGATGCAGAAAGGCAGGGTTAAAGTGCTCCGTTATATGCACAAATTATAATAATGGTACCTGTGATAACTTGCAAGTTCCATCACAATTGCGATGAAACTGATAATCCCATCGCGGATAATGTAGACGATATTTCGGTCTGTGACGTTTCGATCAGTACTAATAACGATGAACTCGCAACATCCGGTACATCAAGAATAGCTAAGCGTATGAAAAATTCGCAAAAATTTTTATGATTGCACATTGCATATGGATTAGGCCTACTGGGGATGCCACGGTTAAAGAAACGCGTCGCTTACTCTACCTCAAGTTGGTGTGGAAATGAGTTTTTCGGCCAAAACGCGCGTTGTACTACACTTTACGGCACTCGTATGACAAAAGTAATTAATTTTACGAAAATAAAGGTTATGACATAAATTGTAGAAAATTTTCTCTAGTTTAATTTTGTATATAAATGTTTTTTATCGTGGAATGGGTCGGAAAAGAGATATTAACATTTTTCCAATATGGCGGCGGGAGCGGCAAAGATACGAGGTGGCAAAGTTGAAATTCGGAAAGAGCACATCGAAATATATAAAATTACCCATTTTCAAAACTCCCGGCAAATTTTCCAGGTGAAACTACCAAATGACTGTATTATGAGACATTGTTTGAAAACGCACACAATAGGTTGATTTTCTTCGGCTTTCGTTTGATATTAATAATAATTAATTTATTTATATTTGTCCTATTTTCAAGAAAGGAGAACCCGCTGTCTGCGCGAACTACCGAGGAATAAGTCTCCTTTCAATAGGATGCAAAATTCTGTCAGGCGTACTGTGTAAACGGCTGGAACCATACACGAATGCACTTATAGGCCAGCATCAGTGTGGCTGCAGACCAAATTTTCACTTTAAGCCAAGTACTGGAAAAGAGCCATGAGTGCAATAAAGACACACATCATTTATTTGTCGATTTTAAGTCCGTTTTCGACACGTCGATAAGAACGAAATTCTTCAACGCGCTATCTGAACTTGGTTTCCCAGCAAAGATCGTTCGTCTTTGCATGAGGACGCTATCACACATCCAAAGCGTCGTCAGAGTAGGAAAGAACCTCTTCGAACCATTTGATACCATGAGAGGTTTCGGGCAGGGTGATGCTTTGCCAATCTCTTGATGGAGTACATCCTACGCCAATGTCCATACGTACAACGGTCGGGCACGATCTTCAATAAGGAAGTGACGCTACTCGCATATGCTGATGACATAGATATTATAGGCATCAACGAACGGCGAATAAGCAGGGCATTCTCGCAGATAGAGAAACAGTCACGACTCATGTGCCTAGCGGTGAACGAGGACAAGACGAAGCACTTGGTGTCCACTAGCAGACCATCAGCGCGTCTTGGACGGTCTGTGAGTATGGAGAATTTCAACTTCAATGTTGTAGAAAACTTCGTCTATCTGGGAACAGAGATTACCAGCGACAACAATGTAGAATCACGCTTGCTAATCGCTGCTACTTTGGGCTCAGCAAGCAAATTAGAAGTAGAGCCCTCTCTCGAACTACGAAGTTAAAAATATATAAGACACTGTTAATACCGGTCCTGCTGTGTGGCGCAGAAGCGTGGACCCTAACATCAACGGATACACCGTCTTTAAGAGTGTTCTAGAGAAAGATTCGTCGTAGGATTTTTGGTCTCCTTTAGAGTTGCCGTCGAATTTATAACCCGTATGAACCACGAGCTATACGAGCTGTGTGATGGGGTTGACATAGTCCAGCACATTAAATTCCAGCGGTTGTACTGTTCTGGACACCTCATTCGGATGAACCTCGAAGCTCCAGCACTAAAGGTTTACGAAGGAAACCTGAATTTGATTGGTGGACGGCGTCAGAGAGGACGTCCGAGCTTAAGATGGCATGATCAGGTCTATGATGACCTGAAGAAGCTACGGATTGCCAGCGACTAGCGCTGGCGCGCACTAAACTACACCGAATGGTGCGCTTTCCTACGTGCGGCCTTGACCGATAGATGGTTGTACAGCCATCTAAGTAAGTAAGTAATTTATTGATTATTCACTTACGACCTTATATAGCACATTATTTTATTATAAATGTTTAATTTTCTTCTTTTGTAAAACTATCAACCAAGCCCATTTTATCATTAAACATTTTTATAAAGCCATGATCAAAGTTTCACGTTAATATCTCTACTGAAAATGTGTTTGGCCATCAACTCCATACTACAAGTCCGACCACTATGCACAGTGTAAGATATGTCAAGAATATGGTCATACTACTAACTATGGCGGTAAACCGCCACAATACAGCATAAGAGCGTAGATTGGACCAAACTCAGCTCTCAAAAACCAAAATTATGCAACTATGGTTACGAACATCCATCAAACTATCGAGTGTATACAGTTGCAAAAGATCTTAAAAAATGTAGCCCAAAAGGCTGCACCAAGAGCAACCGGAAATAATGATAAAAGTTTCAAAGCCACATTCAGCAACGTTACGTTATCGAAAAATATCAGCTTCGCACACATAGTTAGTAATCCTGCACAGCAAAATCCAAGATTAGACCACGATATCCTTTTGCAGTTTCTAACGAAACTGTCAAATTTCAAGAAGCTAAAATAGAAAAAGAAGTTTTTAAAACATAAAAATTAGAGTTAACCTCTCTCAATGTTATGCTTTGGAACGCAAACGAACTCAAAATAGTTTTAGCTATAAAAACTGTAGACGTGTGTTTCATATCCGAAACGCACTTCATCAATCAGACCGACCTAAGATTAAAACATTGCAAAGTATATCACACTGTACATGCAAGCAATTGTGCACGAGGTGGCTGTGTGCTATAATAATAAAAGACACACACGCCCACTATGAAGACGTTAGAATATGCACGGCAGAAATTCAGTCAACAACCATAACCACGGAACAGAATACAAAGCTTTCCTTTACAGCAGTATATAGTCATCCCTCCACGACATCAAATCAAATACTTAATTAATAGTCATAAATACCACTTTATAATGGGAGGTGACTTCTACGCAAAGCACAGCAATTGGGGTTCTCGTCTTAATACCACTAAGGGGCGAAAACTTTGTAAAGCTATCCAAGAAACAGGCTGTGACTATATATCATCAGGAATGCCAAAAACTTATATAACCCAGTAACAAATTTGAACCAGTAAATAAAAATAAATGACTATTTTAACAAAACACTTGTACTTGGCGCAGAACCTTATACCGAAACACACGTTTCGGTACGTAACGAAACCGGAACGGAAAAACTTTTCGGTTTTATTTCCTAATTAAAATCAATTATTACCATAACAAATTCACATTTTCAACAAATAGACGCAGCATCAGAAATAATTTTTGAATATGAAAATAGAATATACAAATATGAAAATAACCGCATTCTAAATGAATGCTACTTATCCAAAGATTTTGATTTTGTTTCATCTCCAACACGCGAAATAGACGACAGGATACCTTACACTTGACATAATTGCGACCATTCAACAGTCCCAGTACCCAGGAAGCCTAAGAAACAGTGCACACGAAAATTGCCAGCCAGCATTGCTAATCCAATCTCAAAAGGACATACCACTCAAAGTCACTGAACTAGAACTAGAGAACCAATTGTCAAATCCTGGCTTAAACAGCTAAATCAAGAAATACGCCAAAAAAGGTTTGAGTTTAATAAAGTTTACTGAAATCATAGGCTATCTAAACTATCTATAATAAGTGAAAATCTTTCTGAAAACTGACAAAAATTATTAAAAACAAAAGCAAAATTTGGTATATTCAAAGCTTCCGCTTTGGTAATTAAAATTTCTTAACTTGCGAGGAGATATTTTTGATTCACAGCATCGCATAACCGAGGCGTAATCTGATACTGTCCCCTCAATATAGGTCCAAAATTGACTCAGTGACATGTTAGTTCAGTAAATAACCAAAATAGAACACTGCATTGCAGTAAGTGAAATTCGGGGCATCATAAATTCAGTAAAGAATAACAAATCCAATTCCGAATGTTTGTCTGCAAGTGCAAACAAATTGAAACCCAATGCAAGCAAAAATTGGTGAAATCTATGCCGAATCGCCTTAGAGATGTAATTCGCCGTCGTGGAATAGTATTCATTTTTAAGCTAATAAATTTCGTTTTTGAAAATGTCTTTTATGAGTTAATTTTAAGCAATCCGGCATAACTTTTAAACGGCTTAATAAATTAGCAATATACTATAAACAGAATATGAAAATATTGAAAATCATTGGTTTGACTTGCTTCTTCATACTATATATGTATATATATACAACAATTATATGTATACAATATAGAATAGTTTATAATTAAACATCTTCATTATCCACTTCTTACGTTTCATTATTTTAAAGCTATAAAGCGAAACATTAAGAAGAATTCGCGCATGTCGCATACTTTTTGTTAGCACTATATGTCTAATAAACCAAAAAAAGTACATATCTACATACATACATATATGTATAAATATATATATACATATGTATGTATATATGTACATACCGATGTCAGTTCTAAAGATGCATAAGTGCAACTAATCTCTGAAAAATACGTTTATAAGCTTGCTTTAAGCGAAATCATGTAAAATTAGGCCACAATAGCGCAAATATTGAATAATATGGGTACCACCTATTTGCAAGGTATTCATTTGCAAAATCGGTTGAATATTTTTGGCGCAAAATGCTTTAGGAAACTCCACAAAAACAACAAAACCAAAACTGACACACATGCACACATACCTATGCTTTAAATGAAATAGAAACGCGCACGCACACACACACAAATTGTTTTCTCCGTCTCCTATTTGGTTCCATTCTTAAGAAACTGCAAGTGCGAGTGCGAAGGAGATAGGACGCTGGGCTGCTGTTTTCTTTCTGGATGCTTCGTTATTTTGTTGTTGTGCTTGTTGCGTGCAAGCAGCAAAAGATAAAACAAAAGCAAAGAAAAAAAACTGTAAAAATGCGCTACGCACCTAATTTTGTCTAATAATTCGAAATAAATTATTAGAGATTTATATACCTGAAAAACTAACAAAAATTTTTTCCAATAAAAAAATTATTTCCAATTATTTTTATTTATTTTTATTTATTTGTAATTAGTTATATGCATATGTTTGTATATACATATATGTATATATGTACATACATAGCATTTGTTTTTAGTTTTCTGTCACAACACCACCGCCTTCTTGAAGCACGAAAACCTCTATAGAGTCATCATCTTCCATTTGCAGTGAAGCGGCGGTGCTACCCCGCAGAATTGGCCTTCCGTCATACCGGAATCGCACCACCTTGTATGACAGTCCTGTTAAGCGGCAATAATGTTTCAGTAGAAAAGTTAGATCCTTATCTTCTGGACAAACATATTTAATTGTTTCGTCAAGGTATCCCACAACATTGATACGTATAGATTTAACACCGTTATTCATTTTGAATTCTACAAATAAAAGCAGAATAGATTTTATAAATACCAATTAAACAATTAAAGAGAATAATTTCTTACCTCCTGATCTGGCCTGTTCGACTGTATTCGAGTGAGTGACGCTGATATTTTTATTTTACTGCTGCGAAAGTGTATGTGCATACAATGCAATGTACTAAAAAACCCCTAAAAAAATGCCGCACTAAAGAAATTACAGTAAAGCAATATCAAATGAACTATTATAATTTTTGAAAAATTAATATTTATATTCAATGAATGTGTACAGTATGCAATATATTGCATTAAATATTAATTAAATCATTTAATTTGTGCTTTGTGCGATTGTATTTCAATATAAAGTATATCTTTTTTGCTCATCGGTTTTATAAGTTCTTACAACCGATGCCAAATCGGTTGAGCGTTCCAAACGTTGTATTGAGTTAAATGGATCGTATTTTGAATAAATATTAGCTTTGAAATATTGTAATTAATCGATTTTGAGTAGACTTGCAGTATAAAACGACTTTTGTTCTGTTATCGGTCACTTTTCTGTCTGTTATTTTTGAAATTCGATTACTTTTGCCTTATTTATCGGTTAGCTACAAAATGCTGAAGAGGTGAACAGTCTATTCATTTGGATTTTTAATTCCAATTAATTAGATTCGATCAAAGTTTGTTCCTTTGCAAAATGCTTAAATGCTTTAAATGCCCAATTATATTTGAATATCTGTTTAGATTTGCAATAAACTCACACACGCACACCCACACACACATATATGTAGGGCAAAAAAATATATTTGTCCCACTCTCTCTTACACAGTAGCTCTTTTTAAAGGTTGGATCAGGTTACAATGGCGGCAGTCATTCTTGCTGCGCAATTAGCTACGTATTTTCTTTTTACTTCCGTTGGAAAGTGTTCTTTTTTATTTTTTTTTTTTGTGAAGTGATTTAGCAACTCTAAAAAAAAGCTTTACTTTAAAATAATTAACTAAAGAAAAAAATTTGTAAAATAGCCGGCGGCGCATTTTCCATTAATATACTTCGAACTGTAATAAAAGTTGGAATTTGATTTTGGACGCCAGTCTATGTCCAGCGAGTGTAGTGCAAACATCAAAAACGAACAGTAAAAAAAAAGTGGAGAAAAAAATCGTGAAAAAAGTATTTTTTTTCTCTAACGTTTTCCATATTCGTTTATGCATCGCAAAAATCGAATTAAAATCTAAAATAATTAAAAATTTGCGTTATTATTGTTTTTTTTTTCTTTTTTGTTGTTGTGCACTCGATTGCATATCGTTTTTCCGTAGTGCTAACGCTGAGTAAACAAAAAAAAACCAAAACCAAAACATCTACACTACGCCCAACGCCCAACGCCGCCCAACGCCGCACTCCCCCAGATGAGCCGACAACAATTAAGTGCAAACAGCTGGTTCACTGGTCCACACACACACACACAGACACACAAACACACATACTCGTAAATACGATCGAAAAAAGCTGCGCGCCGACGCCAAGTGCCTGCACCATTGGAAGGTACGCAAACGATACAACAGAAAAGGTATGTTAACGCAACGCAACAAGTCCCCTCCCCTCCCTCTCTCTCACTCAACCGCCGTTGAGAAGATAAACGAAAATACAACACGTTCTAACTTCTTTACTTTCAGCGAAGTGAACGCAATACGACGCAGCTTCTGTGATTTTTGCCAACACTCTCCCTCCCGGCGCTGATAAGCTAAACGAAAAAAAGCAAATTACAAAATTCCCGCCATCGAGTAGAGAATCTAAGGAGACGCAGCTTCTACGCTTTTGACTACCACTTCCCGGCGCACAGGATATAAACGGAAGAAAAACGCAACACAATCTTCTTAATTTCCCGCCACCCGCGACACTGGTTATATACTTTGAAAGAAGTATAACACGACGCAGTTGCTGTGCTCTTTGCCACCACTTCCACGGCGCAGACAGTATAAGGTGAGTAAAGGACGCGATCTAACTTCTGTGCTTTCCACCACCCCCGGTTTTAACTTCTTTGCTACCGGCCATGCGCGGCGCTCAGTAGACAATAGAAAGAAAAACCCATCACACCGCCTCTTCTGTGCTTTTCGCCATCATTCCCCGGCGCTAAGATAAAAGGGACGAAAATACAAAGCTTTCTAACTTTTTTTACTTATTGCCACCCACAGCGCTAAACAGAAGAAACACAAATCGACCATTCACAACCACTCCCTGGTGCTAAGAATATTTACAGAACGAAAGGCGCAAAAACACAAGACGACGCTTCTCGTTTGGCCACCCGCAGCGTAGACAAGATAAAAGAAGCAAAAACTAACGCGATCTCCCCCGACGCTGAGATTCTGAAGAAAACAACACGACGTATCTTCTGTGCTTTTCGGCACTACACCCGTAGCACTGATAAGATATACATACTAAAGGAGAGACACAGAAAGGTTGACTTATTTCCATTTGGAAGAAGTTGGATTATTGCAAAATGGCAACCGGTGGAAAATCAACTGGGAAGGGAGCGGTGAAAAAGCTTGTAAGCATACTATATATTTTTTTGTTGTCTCTTATATTAAATTCTATTAAATTATTTGTGTATACTCGTACATATGTATGTATATTGTAGGTAACACCGAAGCGACATTCACATCATGAAGCAAGCTCAATACCAGAGCCATGTTCCAACAACTTTGATAGCGACTATAAGAACAATAGCCACTACAGCGATAAGTCCAAAATATATTACGAGAACAACTTACGACGCGAAAACAATAATACTCCAAACTTTAGCAGCAGCAGCAGCAGCAGCATCAACACCGACAACAGCAACACCACCAGCAACGGAGGCAGCCTTCAACAATTCAAACAACAAAACTGTTGGTCCTTCAAAAAGAATAAGCGTGAAATGACCAATGCTTTAAGGGAAAACAATTGCGGCACCAATGAAACCAGTTATAATACAAATACGTACTATAGCTGCAATAGTCGCTTCTGGTCTCCGAAAAGGAGAGTGGACAACTGCGCTGGACGGAAAGCAAATATGCATGATCTATTTAGCGGCAGCGGCAGCGGCAGCACCGGTGGCAGCGGTATCGGGTGTTCCAAACGTACACATTACAAACCACTACGCTTTACTAACCCAAAAGGAGCACGCCGTTACATGAGTCCAGAAACAAGCAATGTTTCGTCTACGGATGAAAAGAGTTTGGACGGTGCCATAAGTATGCAGCATAAAATGCAAAATGATGAAATGAAAATGGCAAATAGTTTCAAAAAATTAAATCTTAATGTACGCGAACCAAATAATGCGCCGGAGCAGCACCAGCAGCGACTTCCATTAACATTATCGTCATCTGGAAGCTCTGCATTTGTTACGTATCGCAAAATGTTACCACGGGAGACTAATTTCAGTCATTTTGCTAAGAAAAAAGTTGGTGTTGCACCCATTTCAAAGAAAAAACCAAAGTTTTCAAACATTTGTGCTGCTGGTAATGAACCCAAGAATAAGCAAAGCAAACGTAATACAACTAATAAAAAAAATAGTACTGCTGCTGTAGACAGGACTTCAACTTTTACTGATAACAATACAAGTACAACATCCTATGACGGCGAAGGCTCCAGTGAATTTAGTTATGCTGGATCTTTGGCTAAGAAACAACGTAAACCAAACAAAACAACAAGCTCTGGGAAACATCACTTTTTTGATGACACCTCGACTGACAGCATTTTTATTGGTCAACGCATTTCGAAACAACCAAAGCTACCGGCTTATAGAGCTACACCACCGCCTGCCGTTAAGGGCAAAAATTCGTTGAAAACATTTAAACCACAAAAGCGTGAATTTAATCCAAATTCAATGAAATATTTTGCAGCGCCAAGTACATTCAGTGCACCAGCATCGGCAGCATTGCCACACCCACCGGCAACATGGCTTCGAAGGGATACTGCTGCCTCTAAGCGCACAAATAAGACTAAGAAAAGCTCGCCACAGCAATTAAACAGTGTGCAACCACCACAAGAGCAATATGACCTTAACAATGCTTTTCATCAATTAAACAATGCTTTGTATCAAGTAAACTTTGCTTTCGGGTCTAATCAAAATTGGCATAGATTACCAGAAACGATTGATAAGCTTAAAGATACATTGTTACAATTGGAAGAATTTAATGCTTCATATAACAACATGTCATCACCACAATCAGTTTATACTGCTGAACAGAATACACCATCACCACCATCAGTTTATGCAGCTCAAGAAATTAGGGATGCATGCGCACTAAATTACGATAATTTGACATATGATTTCAATGAGGCTTCGGCCGAAAAAGTTTTTGCTCGTTTTAATCCACACTTTGATCGTAAATATAGCCGCAACTCTGATTATAATACAAATTCTGGGACATATGCTCGCATGAGTTCCAGCCTTGATCATAGTCTGGATTTAAGTATTGGCTGTAATATTGATGTCGACAGCGAGATAAACCAGGTACAAGCAATAGAAGATATGCCTAATGCAATCAATATATGGGAAAGTGTTTCGCCGGAAACTATTGACCACGATCAGACTGAAAAACTTAAAAAAATATTGAAAATTGACTAGAGAAATCAAAGACAGACAGATGGAGTGAGATAGAGAGAGAGAGAGAGAGAGAGAAAGAAATGGAATGGAATGATTGTAAAATGCAATAAACAAACAATTCAAAATATGAATTTAACAAATTTTATATACGAGTATCAATATGAAGAAGCAACCAATTTCCAAAGGAGGCTGAAACATGAATCTCTTCTTTAGTACTAACAAAAATTAAATTAATGTTACAAATTTACTAAATTTTCGAAAATATGAATATTAAATTACTTGTTCTGAAGTACCCAACCATTATTGGGGGGTTACTTTTTCATAAATTGTATGCGTTCTCTTAATTATTGTACAATTGGAAAGTAGAGTACACTGATTCATTTACAAATATAACAATATTCAATATGAGCATTAATAATGTGTGTTTCGTTTTTTTATTAAGCTTTTATAGTTTTAATTATTAACATTGTTAGTTTAGTTAAGCTTACAAAACTAAAATGAACAAAAATTATATTATACTGGCTTTGGCTATCTTGACAAGCTCATATAAAATCGTATACGAGTATGTTGTTCTTTTTTTACCTTTTTCTTAAATATTTATTAAATACTCACACTGTGAGGCAGCAAAGCTGTCAAATAAACGCATCATGTACAAAATTGCTTGCTTGCTACAAACTTTTTATTTCAAATAATTCGTTTTGAGAAACATCACAAAAATTTTACTATTGTACTATTATGTTAATATTTAAGATGTTTCAACAAATAAAAAGTGCATTCGATGCCGTATTATTATACCCTGTACCCAAAAGTATTACATTATTAATTATTTAACCCTACTTATTGTCATGCCATTATCAATTTTTGCATTTGCAAATTTTGTAACAGGAGGCGTGGTGTAGATTCCATAAAGTAAGTATATACATATGTATACAATCTCGATCAGCATCGGCCACCGAGTCGTCCGTGTGTACAATATATACTCGTATGAGACAAAAGATGCCAGAAACTATATGAACCAGATACTATAAACCTGGGCATTTAGATTCTCCTTAACCATACGCAGCTGTCCTATATTAAATTTAATTTATTTCCATTTGACCTGTACGAGTATATGCACACTTCTCTAAAAAATTTATTAAAAACAATTTGCTTGACTTTGAGATACGCGCTGCACCTTGTTTAAGACCCCTTATATGAACCATAGTTTATGTTCTTTAGGGGTTCGTTCTGAACATATGCGGAAAATGTTATTAGAATTAACGAAATATGGCATGAGGCTACACTTTAAAGTGGTCCGATTTGGGCCAATATGGAATATTTTGTGAGAATTGATGTAAGTTACGCCAAATTTAGCATTTATAGCTTAATCCCATTGAATCCCATTTTTCCACTGTAGTTCGCGCAGACAGCGATGCTTCCTTTCTTGAAAATAGCACATAGTCTCAAAGATTCCTGTCCATTTGTAGCCAGCCTTTCATTTTCGTTAATGCATTGAGAAACTACGCGCCTACAACCTTCGGTCAGGCACTTGTGGTATTGATCAAATTTTCAATCTTGACTTCTATCACCTCAAAACCCTCAAGATCACGCTTTTCTTGCCTCTTTTTATACCATACACACAATGTGTGAAATGGTATTATTAGTTTGTCTGAAAGTTTGTAACGCATTAAATATCAAATTTTCTTTTAAGCTCGGTAAAAAATTTGCTGAGAATAATACGAATAGTTTTAAAAAAAATGTATGGTGATGATGAGGGTATGAGTCGTACTCAAGTTTACACGTGGTTTACACAATTTAAAAATGGACGTGATGATTTAAATGATCATCCAACACCTAGACGAACCGAAGCATCTAATGGTGCTGAGTTAGTGGAAAAAGTAAATGAAATAATCGCTATCGATGCAAAGTTCACTAGCAAAAAAATTAAATTCTACAAGAATTAACAAGAACTAACAAGCTACAAAAATTAACTGAAAGAAAGGCATTTTGTTCCACATCAGTTAAATGATGATCAAAAAATCGCTCGTGTAGTCAATGAATTTTTGATGGAAAAACAAATTTGTCTCATCGACCACTCTCCGTATTCGCCTGATCTATAACCGTGCGATTATTTGCTATTCCCAAAAATGTACCTTTCAAAATCTATTTTGACCTATATTTCAGCTTAGCATTAATTTAGAAGGTATTCAAAAGACCTTTACAACGAGCTATTGAAAAATTTTAAGCTGGTTGGGCACAGTAGCCAATTGAAATTTGAGCTCTTCCCGCCAAAATCCGCCATTTTGAAAAAAAGCTTGTATAACAAAACTCTTAGTTTTTTGTGTACTAAAATTCTGTATCAACAAAATTTAGATTTGCTAAAGCATTCAAACAAACAAACTATTTCATTACCTCATCCAATATATCAAAAATTAATAACTTTTGAGCGGGTGAGCCCGCTGATCGGGCTCGTTGAACTCGTCTCGGCGTCAAGAATAAATAAAAAATAAATTTTAGGTCTTAGCTCCCCTACGGGCCCCTATACACCCAACCCCCTATATTTCGTACTGGGGTGAACCGATATTATATGTTTTAACATTTTCTGAATGCACGTTTCAAGATCTTTTTTATGGTGCATAACACGTTTCGATCGGACTTACCAGTTAAAACTTCGTTATTCCGCATATAAAATATTGTCGTGCAGCAGCCAGACTGTGGTGGGCTTTCGTCACTTGCGTGGACTACCGTCCACTGTGATTTTTAAATTAGTTTTCAGTAGGGTTGCCTATATCACGAGCAGAGAAAAGACAGTAATTCTGGTCTTTGTTTACACACAAATACTTGGCTTAAAATGAAGGCGGAAGAAGTATGTAAAATCTAATTGGGTAATCAATTAGGAGAAGAACTCCGCGGTGTTTGTATTTGTTGCGAACATGCAAGCAAGTGGACTTGCTATTAAAAGGGAAAATCAAAGTTGGCAGGAAGATAAATGATCAACGCTTCTGACGATACTAACTGCAGTCAACGAATTAAACTAAAGATTCAAATCTGTCAAATAGTTGCCTTCGCCCAATTTCGTAAGATAGAATCAGTTAACGCGAAATTAAATCATTTAAGGGAATACCATTTATACTATGTCTATGCATTTTGAACAGCAGGAGTGCTGTTTTTTATGCCGTTTGTAGACAGTTCAAGTAGTAGTTGAACCAATATAATCTTTGTTTTATAAATAAAATCAATAATAAAATCAATTTACAATGCTTTTCATAGTCAGATAGTTTTCCATAATTTACTAAATGCGTTGCAAGCTACGTGACAAATTTAATATAGTAATCATACAGAAATTAAAGCGTATTGAAAGCAAATGATGTTGAATCAATTGGTAATTTACTTTGTTTTTTTTTTTGTTTTTTTTTTCATTTTTATTTTCATTTTTTGTTCAATATTTACAAAAGAAAAGTAATAAGACTCTTGATGCTCACTGACGCTCGTTTGAACGCCGTGTACACGCAATAATGTACAGGACATTTATTTCCACGAACTGATGATGACTGAACTGGACAGCATGGGACAGCACTGGACAGGACGCAGGACAGCATGGTAGATTCAAGTGCATTGAAGCAATGAAGTCAGTTGCATCAGACAGTAAAGAGTAAACAAAAAGGACAAATAGTATACGGATAAATTGACGACAAAATACGGATATTTTATGAAAGCATATTATTTTGCACTGGTGTGTGTGTGTGTGTGTGTGAGTGTGTGAGTGTGTGAGTGTGTGTGTGTGTGTGAGTGTGTGAGTGTGTGCTCAGTAGAACTTGGAAGCATTCTAGATGCACTTCGCGGAGGCATTTTACTGAAGTACTTACCAAAATAATGCATTACATACTACAGCTATTTAGATTAGAAACGAAGTCATTCTAATCGAAGAAGCCAATGCTAATTTTTAATGCATTAAAAGGCATTTCGTAAACATAATCTTTCGATTTTTTTTTTACTTTTTTTAGATCAAGGCATAATTTCCATACTTAAGATGCTTATTGAAATGAATTTTAGAGCAGACAGATGGAAAAAGAAACTCTGATTGCAAAGAACAAACAGTTGCATCAGAACTTTATTTAAAACTAGATGGTTGTACGCGGCCCTCCTCTTTCCCTTGCCACTCCTTCCCACTGCCACTCCTACCCCCTGACACTCCTTCCACCTTCCACATGCTCCTTTACTCTACCTCCAATTCTATTAAAATTAGAAAAATCTAAAAAAAATGTTCTGTTTATCCAATCGCAGGATCACCCACGGGACTATTTTAAATAATGCCACAAAATTTGATCAAAATCGGTGGAGCGGTTTCGGAGTCTACAGGAAACATATATACATACTTGCATTTTTATATATATATATATATATATAGAATATACATTTTAAATACATATAATAGTAATAAGATTTTAAAAACACCAACTCATGATCATTGACCTCTTTAGCTCATGACCAGCTGTTGTGACATCTAGCGTTGAGTTGAATTGTGTGATCCTCCCCACCTTTCATACATACATACATACATACATACATACATACATATATAGATTTTAGATTTATATTAATATTGGTGCTCCTCTCCTATTGGTCTTAGTGTGATGATATATAGCCTATAGCCTTCCTCGATAAATGGGCTATCTAATCATTATCATTGAAAAAATTTTTCAAATCGGACCAGTAGTTCCTGAGATTAGCGCGTTCAAGCAAACAAACAAACAAACTCTTCAGCTATATATAATATTAGTATAGATAGTATCCATGCGATGAAAGGTGAACAAAGTTTAATGAACACTTAAAATTTTTGTATTTGATACCCATTGAAAACAGACATGAAAGCCAGACAGACGAATAGAAAGCAACAGCGGTGCCAAAATTGTACTCAAACTTCGTAGCTGTGTTTGACGTTGATTAAACCATTAATCCATTGCACCAAATCAGCGACGAAGCTGTAGATGAAACCGTGGTTTTCTTTGGTCGAATCGGCGCGGTAAAATTTTGATTTCTGTTCGTCTGTCTGCCTTTTATGTCTGCGCGCAACGGCTGTCAAACACAAATTAAACGATGCCATTGTTCAAGACTTTTATCAGGAATGAAATATCTGTTTAAAAGTGAGGTTTTACTGTATTGCAAAGTTTTAATGGACCATGATGGTCCAAAGCAACCACTTTGTTACCATCTAATACATACAATAATTTTGTTAACGTTTTTTTCGAAAAGTGCTACTGGCGGGCTTTGTGTGCTTCTTTATGGAGTTGTGGCGTCACGTTTTCGTTACAAAATTAACAAGTTTCTTCAATATTGTCAAAGCTAGAAGAAGAAAAGCATCGAAATATTCTGCTTTAGTTGCATTGTTTGCTTAACTACAATTTCTGCATTTTTCGTACTCCGAAGTATAGATACATCCTGCTGTTGCTACAATGCAATATTATATCCGCCTATCTAACTTGAGACGCTACGCCGTGCAAAGACAAGATGTGCTAAGATATTACATTGTGAAGTAAAATGTTATAAAGGGTGTTTTTTTTTGTTGTTTTGGTTTTTGGATTGGAGCTGTTGAACTTTAAATTTAATTAAACTACTGAGATTGCACAATTTGCATAAATGATAAGAAGAGCAAACCAAACTGTGCACAAATGACAAGAGCATTGCCAAATTCGTTCAATTTATAACAGTTAAAACGCTGTCGGAAAATGCAACCTCTAAAAACACATCCTGTATACACATTTCTTTTTTTTTTTTTGATTTTATACTTTTTAGCATGTTGCTGTTGTTGTTGTCTTCCTGTATCCACTTTTCAGTCGACTGCCCAGCCCCATCCGTTGCCATTATCCTTGTCAAGCCGCTGACGATGCCGCTACCGCCGACGACGCCTCCGTCCATTTTGCTCGAATAATAACATTGTTAACACAACGTGTTCGTGTAATAAAATCGTTTATTGAATTGGCAATAAATTCGCCCAAGGGGTTGCAACCGTACCCCGTGTTTTTAAATCGAAGTCGGAGTCGGAGTCAGCGCCGTATTCGAGCACGCCCAGAGTTACGCTGACAGATGGGTTGGCTGCATGGCTCTATGTACGATTTTATATTGTATAATATAACTACATACATATACATACATAGGTATATCTACAGGAGCAGATGTACATAAAACGATGAGTAAAAGGATTTCGTTTTGCACAAAACATGCTTCAATGCCACAGTTCTCTTGCACATAACCTTATAGCCATATAGCACGGCTACTTGTATAGTCCGTGGGGCAGCAGTGATTTTGTGGCTGTCGTAATGGAGGGCAGGCGACGTGTGTAGTTGGTAGTAGTGCCGGTATTGCTTGTAAAACAAAAAAAACTGTTGTGTTTTGACTTTAATATTAAAATGGGAGTTTTAAGCATTTGTTTATTCAGCTGAAATGATTTATTGACTTGGAGTTAGGTGACATTTTACATATTAAGCGAGTTGTTAAGTGATTTGCTGCTCTATATAGTAAGATTTACGAGGTTAGTACCAGTAGTACCCGACGTGATGTCGTCTGGCGCTGGTAGTTTTAAAACAAGTTGTTTTCTTTCTTTCTAAGTATCATTGGTATATGTTCAAATTTTGAGCAATCTGCATTATTAAGCTTGTGCTATTAAACACAACTCTGAAGTAGAAGTTGTCACATAATGACGTTTGTGCTTAATTTCGACACGCACCTGCCCTTCATATCAGCGCTCAGCGACTATCAAACACAAACTTAATGATGCAGATAGCTCAAAGTTTTACATAGTCTCTAATAATAGATAATACTTGTCAGCAACAAACATGTTTAAAAACTAAAAGCACCACTCGAAAGCAGCAAACACTTTAACTTGGGTAGAGTTGAAGCTTTAATACACTTTATACACATACTCGTATAAAGTTTACTCTCAAGTCTTTTAATGTTATATTGATTATCAGTCAGCGCTGATCATCTTGAAAATCCGGGCACACTTGAGGATCTCCACAAAAAGTGTAAAGGTAATTGAACTTTTTTTTTTCGGTATGTTTGTTGTTGGCAGCTGCGGCGCGGTACATTTTGTTGTATCAGCACTGTGCTGTGACACTGACAGCGGAAGTGTGTTGAATTGCAGCCTACGTCAATATCACTGCTGCTGCCCCCGCGCCAACAAACCTAACGCACTTTATGCGGCGCTACGCTGCCCGCATTAAGTGATGACATAACCTACAAGCATGTTTATTGTGGCATCCTTTTTTGTTAGCGGTTCCAGTTTGATTTATGTCTATTGTTAAAACAAAAACTATATTTTATTAATATGCAATTTAACTTTTTTTCTTATGTACTTAACATTACATTCACTCGCACTCGCGCACGCACGCATACTCACTCACAGAACTTCAGCCGATGACCTTTGATGGCGCAAAACTAATGCTTAACAAAGGCCTAAGCAGCCATTTTCAAGTATCGCATACTATTAACATGGGACCGATGAGTGGCTATCGTTTTGGTGCTACATATGTGGGGAACAAACAGTATAAACCAACTGAACCATTCCCGATTCTGCTTGGAGATATTGATCCTTCGGGCAATATCAATGCCCATATCATCCATCAGTTTTCGCCCCACTTGCGTTGCAAGTTCGCTGCACATGTAAGTAAATGAATGACTGGCGGTTTAGTTCAGTTTAGTTATTTATTTAATTTATTTTTGTTTTTTGTAATTTAAATAACAGGTGCAAGATTCCAAATTTGTGGCCTCGCAGTTGACCGCCGATTATCGTGGCTCCGATTACACTGCCTCGGTAACAGTTGTAAATCCGAACATCTTCAACAATTCGGGCGTTATTGTTGGTCATTATTTACAAGCTGTAAATAAACGAATTGCCTTGGGTGCTGAGCTAGCCTACCAGTTTGGACCAAATGTGCCTGGACGCCAAATTGCTGTAGTTTCCGCCGTAGGGCGTTATGCAGCGAACGATGCTACATGGACTGGCACATTGGGATCGAGCGGATTGCATATTTGCTATTATATGAGAGCCAGCGAACAGTTGCAATTGGGTGTTGAGGTCGAAACTAGTCTACGTATGCAAGAGTCTGTGGCCACTATTGGTTATCAGATTGATTTGCCAAAGGCTGATTTGGTTTTTCGAGGTATGTATGCATTTTGTATTGAGAGCGATTCTACAATTCCCGGGGCGTCATGTTCTGACGAATAATCAGAATAAAATTTTCCCATAATTCTAGATTTGCTCTTGAGATATTTTGATATCTTTAAATCTCGAATATTCGACTTATTTTAATGAGTTCTATAAGCATGCACGGTAACTCGGGAATCGTAGTATTAGCTTTTTTTTTGTAATTTATATAATATACAATTTATATCTTACATGCATAAAACTAAGATTTGGAATCGAAGTCGATTCATTGTTCCTTCTTAAAATATACTCGTAAATAGCAAAATAAATTAAATTTTCCTCGATTAGTTCAAAACGACGTCGTTTAGAGTGTTCTATGCTATAGATCATAGAAGAGTATATAGCATATGGCGACGATGTTGATAATCATTATTATAAAAGCATATAGGATCCAAAAAGCTATTAAGTTGTAATTAAATTAATTTAATATTCTTATTTAAATCAGCTGTAATGCAAAAAGTTCTTACTCGATTGTACTGGCTGAAATCTCTGTGAATTGTGTCAGTAAAATTGAGTATGGTTTTTGGACATGACGTCTATTGTAGAAATTCAATGGTGCAACAAACTCGACAGGCGTGTGCATTCTCTAAATGTTTGCTAAAATTGGAAAAAAATTTTATAATTTCTACATTCTAAGAACTTACCAAGTTCTGGTTAGCATAATTTTTTTTTTTTCAATTTGCGGCAAGTCAGTTGATGGTAGTCCGCTATCAACTGCAACTGCTTGTGGATTATTCTCCATTTCGGATTCGTCTTTTGATGAATCTGGTTCATTTCCTTTTATAACATTGGAAGCTGCTGTCTGTTTCGCTATTTGGAGTAGGTTAGCATCATTTCCAATTAGCGCCAAGGTAGTACATGGTATTGCTCTACTAACTGCAACTGTTTGTTGATTATTAGCCATTTCTTCTGATGATGAACCCGGTTCATATGCTTGCTCACCTTTTACGGCAGTTTCCGCGACAAGTTCCTTCGGTTTATCTAGCTGAACAACGATTGTACGACTTCCATCCGCGTGTACTCCGAATCACTACGGTCGTGCCCAAGCGATCAGTTTATAAAGAAATTCATGCACATTTCAATTGAAATTGTTACTTACCTGTCGGAAGAAAATCAATCATCCGAGTTCTCCGTTCCATTACCATTTCTGCAAACCATTTATTAAATAAATTTTTTTTTAACTATTAATTTAAGAAATGTTACCTTTGTCCACGCAACATTTTTAAGAACGTGTATGTTAATTATGGAAAATATATATTTATAAATATGTATTATGAATGTGGAATGATTTGTCAAATCAAACTGATTAATAACTGATTAATGTGTTTGGTTGATTCTATTTCAAATCAAAATTATCAGGCAATGATGATATCAATCCATGATATCTGAGTTCCAATTTTGACAGAATTTGTATGAAACATTTCGATTGAAATTGAATTTCGATTGTCGGAACTTTTTGATCAGTATACAACACTACCCCAAATATGGTTAAAATTTAACCCTCCATTATTGTGCCGATTTACACAATTTTCTTTGTGTAAATTGTATAAAGAGAACGCAATGGTACATGCCAAGAAAATCCGCTCACACAGTAATTTACGGATGGGTCTGACGGAGGGCGCAGATGACGTCGATATTCATATATTGTTTTATTCAACAAATCTCGGGTCGTCTGGGATCTTACAAGTACGTTAGCCACAAGCTGGACATTTGAGCTATAGAGGACTCATGTTTTTAGCTGTACAAATTTGAATATATAGGTACATAAGAACATTATTGGTATTTCGAAATCAACCGCCCACTTTTCTATTTTTTATAAAAAAAAAACCTTATTTAAATCAATATTTGCTTGAAATTGCTTCATATACATATGCAAAAGGGCGTGTCCCACAAAATTTTTGGGGTAGACCCATACAAACGGACTGCCCACTTTTGTGTTTTTGTATGAAAAACTTCTTGCTTAAAGTCAAAGATTGATATGCGATATTGTGCCTTTTTATAGAAAGCCACTTAACATACATAGACTAATGGGCGTGGCCCGCCCTTATTTTTTGGGGTAGCCCCCATAAAAACCAACCGCCCACTATTCTGTTTTCTATAAAAAAATTTGGTGGATTTTAATGGAGAACTGCTTCATATACATATACAAAAGGAAGTGTCCCGCTCACTTTTTGAGATAGTCTCATACAAACCCACAGATCACTTTTATGCATTTGTATAAAAAACGTCAATATTAACTTGAAATTCGATATGGTGTCATCTTATAGATGGTGGCTTCATACACATATACTAGTGGGTGTGTACCGCCCACTTTTTGGGGTAGCCTCTATTTAAACCCCCACCTTTGGGTTTTACAATACGATTTAAAATTTCGTGTGAATGGTATTAGAGCTTCGGTTCAACCGCAGTTAACGTTTCTTCTTGTTTTTTTTTTCATTATAATGCAAGCTTTCGCATTTCTAAACGCAAAATTGTTCTGCTTAAAGTATAAACTATAGAAGGGTATTTATAAGACTCATTTCCAGCTTAAGTTGTCCATAAACCGATTTTTAGTGCTTGAACTCGATCCTATATCGTTGTCAATGCTTACATGTGTACGCATCTAAGCCGCCAATGTATTGTTGTACTACTCGTCCTTTTGAAGTTATGCTTTTCGCCGTTGCTGGCACTTTTGTTTATAGCCGCTTCAAGATGCTATTGAGCAGCACTTCAAATGTTTTCGATGCTGTTCAATAATTCGATTTTTCTGCGTCTGCTTGTCAGGATAACAACAACACCAGCAGCAGCAGCAGCAGCAGCAGGATAATAACAAACTAATAAGGAGCATAATGCACAAGATACACGCTAAGCGCGCTTAACTCAACACTTAGATCAGACCCGACCAACTTGGTTCAATTTAGCTCAGCTCAGCTGCTTTTGTTGTTTGTGCTTGGCGCATTTCACCAAAAATGAAGTGGATTGTAAATAGCGGCGTTAATTTTCAAAAGCGCTTCAAAAGGATACTTAACGAAAAAAAAAAATGGTTGAAAAAAAAAGGATACGCCAAGACGAGTATTATATTTGTTTATTATATTAGTAGCTGCATTAAATTCAAGCGCTCAACTTTCAAAAACCACAAAATTTCTATTTTTCTATATACTTGCTTTAAAAGATACATCGGAAATTATTGTAAATGTGTATACTATATAGATTTTTTATGATCGGCACGATGAGCCAAATCATTCAGGCAAGTTCTGGCTGGTTTTGTTGGTATTGTTATGCCTTTTATTTGCTTAGTTTTAAAGATATTGAGCTATAGCTAGGAATGCAGACTTATTAGTATCTGTCAGCGTATAAAAATTGTTGCATCTCGTACATTACATGTATCGATTTTCAAGTTTTGTATTGTAAAATACGTTTGTAATATCTACAGCCATGAAACCGTTAAGTTAGTTGAGCTAATATTGGCAATTTTTCTATAACAATGTGTAAAACGTAGCATAAAAGAGTACACTAAGTTTGTAATAATGTTTTATACAGGGTGTCTCAAAAGAAAGTTCACATTTAAAAAATCGATAAAAAAAAAAAATGTAAGTAGTTTATTGAAAAAATGTTTATTACATATTAAAATACACACTTTGGGAATTTATTTCTTAAAAATGACATTGTCCGAATGTAAACCGTTGCGTTCACGGCATTCATTTAATCGAGCACTAAAATTTCCTAAGACGGCTCGGTGGCTTTGGTTTGGTGGGGCGTCACGATAGGATGCACTGTTTTGATGGGCCCAGTGCATAACACGCGTAACATCTTTGTATTGCGACAGTTCACTAGAAAAATCGTAGTGTCTACTATTCTTCGTGTTTTTTATGTATGTACAAACAGGTGAGTAAAACATTTTTTGTATTCAATATCGTGAAGCCAAGGGAAGATTGTCAGGTAATTGAAGTCATCCATAGAATATTGAAATGTGTAGAAAACTACATATTTGATGTTTTTATCATAGAGAAATGGGCCGAAAAGCAGAGCTAAGTGTAGAAACACGAGCAGTCATTGTTGCATTACAAGAAGTGGGTTATTCAATGCGGAAAATTGCTTCAGAAACCAATGTTCCTCAAAATGCAGTCATGCGAGCGTTGCAAAGAAAATTATTAGGTGAACCCAAACTTTTGACCGGTAGTAGGTAGTTCCAATACAAACGCTGTTCACATTTTTATTCTTTAAGAACTTTATTTCCGTCCATAGAAACTTGAATATGAATATGCTAGCTTCCTATGAACAGACGATTCACACAAATATCAGTAGGCATGTTTTAGCTCACTGTAAGAGATGCTCCATAGATACCTAAGACCCAGAAAACAATTTATTTTCTTTTGGTAGTCTATATTATTGCTATACGTTTTACAATGTCGTGTTTGGTTTACTTATTTTTAT